>NW_023610557.1:0-44417 GCF_013339725.1 Rhipicephalus microplus
GTGACGGATCATGTGGCCGAGCCTTCTGAACGTGACGCACAATAGTACATGCGTGCAGAATGGAATATTTCTCAATTTTTTTGTCTTGAAGTATCAGAAAGAGGTGTCATATATGCTTCCTAAAATGTTTCTATTGCTTTGATACCACCAGGGAGTGTGACAGTAGAAATGAACCTGAGCATTATTTGAGTGCGCTAGCCTTTTTTTCCAATGGACGGCGGCGAGTAAGTTTGGAACGAGATTGCGAGGATAGGTGAAAGCACAGCCTCCTTTCTATGCACAGGCAGTAAAAAAAGCGAGCGTGCACCTCAGGTTAGCCGCAGGTAAATACACTCAGGACAAAAAAGAGAGACAATGACTTGACTAAGAATATCAAACTGTGGTCTGAGAACTCTAATGCTACAAGTTTCACTGTCATCATTTAATTATTGAATAAAAATCAAAGTCAAAATTTTAATCCTAAATTGTGTGCCTAAACAATTTCCAGGGGTGCAACAGCTGAACTAGAGTTTGGAGCAATTTTCGGAGCAGCAAATGTTACTTTTAGAGCACTAAATTTTTACCAAAAGACAGAATTTCGAGAAGCTTGAGAAAGAAGGCTTAGATTCATATATATATATATATATATATATATATATATATATGCAAGCCGTTTAACATTCCCTAAATCATGCACAGTGAATATGAGCACTTCTATTTCAACAAAGTAGTATTTTCTTTATTCAACCCACTCAAACAATGATGAAGTCCACATTACATGTTACCAGGCCTGTCAAATTGTTTGAGATTTCAAATGTTGCTTTCCCAAGATGGTGACCATAACATTCGTAAAACTGAAAAAAAACTGACTTTTGAGCAGCAGATATGTCATATTGTACTCCCAATTATTTTGGAGTAACTTTTTTAGGCATCAGCGAGCATATTACTTTTCACAAATATGTGACATATACATACATCAATCATTGAACAAACTGTGCAGTGTCTAGAGACTACAACTATAAGCCCCTTCTATATTATAACGCTTTTCCGCAGGCCACTCATGTACTATAGCAAAGGTCGCTTAAGCGGTGTTTCTGCACAGGTTAGAACATGACCAAGAAATTTTAAACCACACCCCCCCCCCTGCATTTTTTTCACGAAGAGGTCAGGTTTACGGCACTGTTTTCTGGCTTGCTTGCAAGGCGCGTTTGACCAGATAAATAATAATGGCACGCGCCAGCTGGCCTCGCAAAGACACTGGATAACTATGGCATGTGGCGTTGCTATGGCAACTGACGTGGTCACGGCATGATCTAAAGTTGGTAGTGTACAAGCTCGATATGCCGAGAGTTTGTACACTTCCAGCTTTAGTTCTTAATGATTCCTAACATGGCGTGGCCGCACTTTCTGACAACAAATTCATATTTTCAACGAAGTGTTGCTGGCTACGGCAACACATCTTTTGTGTTGTAGTTGCGTCGTCCCGCCGGAAAATATCTGCTGTGGTAAGCAGACTGACAGGCATGCGGCATTGTTACTTCATCTGGTCGATCGAGTTTCGCGAGTGTCTTGACCTAATGAGCAGCTATCGTACATTGCGGTTTAGTGTTAGGATCTGCCCGCATAGATTGATGATGCAAACTACAAGTGGCTAAAGTGGTCTCCATTTCTCGCCAAAAATAGGGCAAATGAGAAAATTTTGAGGCTCGTCGGGCGTTTCGGCGCAGTGTGGCGAAATTTCGGCAAATTTTATGGTTTCCGCACAGCTCGGCGCACAAATGAGGAATTTTATCAAATTGGCGCAATCAGCGCAGCTGTTGCACCCTGTATTTGAGCATCACGTAGAAATTTTAAAATGTCTTTTTCGTATTTTCACGACATTGGCTCAATAAAATTTTCCAACCATCGTATGCTAGGTCTAGCACCCACTGAACACAATGTACTTCATTTTATGGAGTAGAAGTTATGTGGGACTCCCCTAGTAGACGACTTCAATATTTCGATCGTCACTGTGTTTGGCACGGAATCTTAGTGTTATCTCGACCCAAATTCTCTTCTTGCATGTTTTCTCCGTTGCCGAGCAACATGTCGCGCAAGAGAGGTGTTTTTGGGATAGTGAAACTACTGTTACTACTAGGCAAAAAATTGTTTTGCTCTTTAGTGACCCTTTAAAGAATGAAAGCGTACTTCTCTTTATGACAGAACTGCTGCAGGAATTAAACCTTCAGTTTTCTTACCTAAAGCTAACGCCTTACTCAAACTAGGATGAGACGGCTGAAACTAAATTGGGAGCAGTTTTTGGAGCAGCAAAATTTGAATTTGGAGCAGTTAGCAGCCTTTACTGAGTGGCGCTGGGAGCTTAAAATACCTAGGTTTAGCATAGTGGGGGCACCAGTGCATATTTTATTTGGCTTATAGTACACATTTCAATGAAACATACTTTATAGGAAGTTTTGAACAGATTATTGCTTTGTATGAACTGGACTACTTTTTTACATAACAACACGTGACCTATCTAACTCTCGTAACACATGAAATAATATCTAAAAGGTTTTGTTGAAAGCTAGGTTCTGCAGAAACATTTAAAAATAAACACACATCACACTCAAAAAGAATATAAAAATTGTGATTGCAGAAGAATCTTAGTGACGTAACAGTGGTCGTTCGCTTAAAAAAAAGCCTGACAAGATAGCGTCAAGAGCCTTTAACAAACAAAAGCATGCTGCACTACCGTTCGCGGCCACCTCATGCAGGACCATCTCCAAGAGTGCAACGCGAGAGCCAAGAAATCTCGCCGCATAGAGTATCTCGTAAAGCACGCGCATATGACACTAAGTGATAAGCGAGTGATACCGATAACGCCTCTCCACATGAGCAACCACGCACTAATATTAGGGCACAAGTTGGCCATTTTATATTTTTTCAATATCTATAGGTCATCACCGTCGATGAAGAACTCCCAATAATAAATCGACTTGCGATTGCTGCCTGTGCCGCTCCTTGACTCGCGTAAAGTGCTCGCGCACCACAGGTGAAAAAATCCAGGTCTATGCAAACAAACCGCGGATCATAGAGAGGCAGGTTGTATTGCAAAAAAAGAAGAAAAGAAAGAAAACGAAGTCACAGTGCCGCCGACCGAAACAGTGATTGAGATAAGCCAAAAGCTTGTGTAGGCCAGGGCCGGCACGCATGCAGCGACACCTCTTTAAGCACTTGTTGCGAGTTTCAATTACAAAACGAAGCAGTCACGAATCGCCATTATTGAAAACTGTGCCAAAGTGATTGCCGATGCGTAATGAGTGACGAATAAAGCACCAAGGTACCCTTTATTATCGTTTACAATAGTTTGAACACTCGTTTTGTCACCGCGGCTTCGCATGTAACCGAGTGTTTCTCTACCTGCAGACACTGATGTGCGCAATTCATTTGCGATGGCTTTTTAAATGCAAAATGCAATGAGAACTCGCCAGTATAAATAAATTAGTAGCTGACGGGTGTCCACTGGGAATAGGTTGCACACATTCTGCCGCTTACGGAACCCATTTTGAGAACCCATTGGACGTGCCAGAGCATCTAGGAGACGCGTTGGATGCAGGGAAAAATAACTCCACGTTTACAGCTACTCGCTCACAGCAAACACGTACTCGTAGGTCACTGCATGCAGCAGCGTCAACATGAAAGTCACAATGCTTGAAGGAACCCGCTATGCACGACAGAGAACCGGAGAGTCAACCCCGCTATGCTTGCCACCCAACTCGATGGTTTTCGCTAGCCGACAGTGGCACTAGTCCACAGAGCCTTGCTAGTAGAAGCAGCAAGCTCGATGCAAGGCAGCACAATTTTGTGGGGTCACGCATATTTTCTAAAGTTTAAAGATTATGGCTGCATCATGGGAGCCTTTGTGACTAGAAAGATGGAAAGCGAAATAAAAAACACATTTGGGGCGTCTTATTAGTCGAACTCACCTTTTTTACCCACTGAAGCTGAGGTCGGCATCAAAAATTTAGCTTTCCAGGCTATTTCGGTGCAGTTCAGTGCAGTTTTCTTGATTACTATGCTTTTAGTGCAGCTTGGCGCAAAAAAACCCCCAAAACGATGATGTATTAAACATGCGCATTGTGAGCAGCTGTCTCACTCCTTACTAATGCATGTGTGTGGCTGTACAGGCCCAGGTCACAACAGCCTCTTTTTCCTTACACATTAGCTTATTACAAAGTTATCAAGATGGATTGGCTGCATCTTCGACACAGGAGGTTGTGTGCAAGTCTTGTGTGCACAAGGTATTGAGCAGTGCTTATGCTCAGATCCAGAGGTTTCAACAGCAGGGTTTCCAGATGATGCGGTCATTAGATCCTGCGAAAAGGTGGCGAGGTGGATCAAACATTTCAGCAAATGCGAAGTCTGTGAGAAAATCATGAAAGCCGCTTTAGCCTCCTGCCCTACGTTCAAGTTCTTTATTGATACAAGTTCTTATTAGTACATGAAAGTATACAACACTTGTTAGGCTTGTTCACAAGACGGCGCACAATTAGGAGTGTCACATCCAGATATGATGCGACAGTGGTATGTACGGCTCTCAAAAGGCTGGGCAGCACTTGCACTTTGTTAAGCTCGGGGCCAAAGGCAAAACCAAAAATAAAGGTGAAGGCAGTCTGAAACATCGAAGCTCCTCCATTCTTGGTTACAGGAGTAGTGTACAAGACTCCTCAGTCATGCGCCAACAGTCATGCGCCAACATGCACCTACCAGTCTGGTAGGTGCATGTTAGATTACGGGGGCACCAGAAGAAATGCGAAAAAAATATCCGAATACAAGCTTGTCTGCTTATTGAACCAGTGTCACTGAAAGCTAATGTTTAACAACATCAGCGGTGCAACAGGTGAAAACAACTTGCAGCAATTTCAGGAGCAGCAAAATATTACTTTTGGAGCACTAAAATGTCAACTTCGAGCAGCTACAGGGAAAAAAAATATACGATTTTCATCACTAGATACCAAATTTTGAGCAGTATAAAAAAGAAAGCTTACATTTAGGAACAAAATATGTATAAACCATTGAACATCACCTAAACTGTGCAGTGTACACATGAGCAGTGCTACTTAAATGAAAGTGGTATTTTGAACCATCCCACTGAGCCAACAATGACAAAGTCCATATTAGCATTTGCTGTGCCTGTAAAATCATTTGACAGACTCTGCGAATTTAAATATTGATCTGCCAAGCTTGCGACTATGAAATTTGGGAGATTCCTGAAACAGAAGAGCACAGGTGGTGAAAAAAAACAACATAAATCTGGTGAACAATTTAGTTTGCTTTTAAAGGGAAGAAATATCATACACTGCTCCAAATTATTTCCAGTAGCATATTTAAACATCAGTGATTAGACTGATACTCATAATTAGGCAGTGTACAAAGGCATGAGTAAGTGAACATAATGTGCAGTGTCCCGTGACTAGGGATAACAGCCCCTTCGAAATATCAATACGCTTTTTCGCAAAGCAACGGTGTAAAATGGCAAAGGTGGCCTAATTAGGATTCCCTGCACGGGTTAGAATCCCAAGCCAAAAAAGTTTTCTAATCACTACACCTCCTTTTTTTCCCACCGCGGGGTTAGGCATCGCTTCGGCTCTCCCTTGAAGGCGCGTTCGAACAGGTAAAGTGACAACGGCGTGCACCCGTGACCTAGCGACAGTACCGCAAATGTCTATCGCCAGGACAGTGGCCGGGACGACGCAACTTCAAGACAAAAAAAAGGAGGGGAGGGGGGATCAGACCTTTCTGAAATAGGGAGTGTCCAGGTTTTTAAGCTTTATTCACAAACTGTGCAATGTTATACGGCAGCTCTTGGAAGATGAATAAGTTTTCGAGGCTTACCAAGTTTTCGACTGTAGATCAAAACAGCGTTCAGAGGAAGTGACAGTGGCTATGGGCCCACCCTACAGACGTAATCTATAGGCAAAGAACCGTGTGAGCTGAGGTCGTAGATGGCGAAGGCGTTGCCAGAAATTTTTTTCGAAGAGGGCGCCACCTTGATTAGAATGGGTCCCATCTAGGCAACTAGATGTGGTAGACCGTTATTTTCTGCGGCCCTATATACCATAGGAAATATTGGGAGGGCAGAGGCACGGGCCTGGTGTGCCACCCCCTGGCTACGGTACTGGTGGATGGAAACCAGTGTGGTCGAGTACCGCATAGAGATGGAGAGCCGGAGAGGAGGGTTGGAGTGGTACAGGCTACTGTTAGGTTACCTTGGTGAGAGAAGTAGCTCTAAGTGGGGCGGCACATGTATGATGTAAGAAAGAAGGTTTCGTCCAACGTGCTGGCCGAACACACAGAAGCAACTGACAATGAAATAGACTGTAATAGGGTGAAATCACCAAAATAAAGGGAAAAGAATTGGACTTCCGGGCTATATCTAGACTCTCTGACAATTCAGACAACAACAGGGCACTTCTTGAGTGTAATGACAATGACAGCAACTTCCCCAGATATACACCTACATCCTATTTGAAATATAGATATTTGGACTGTTCGCACATTAATTTTATTTGTGAGCGTGGCTCCCATGCGGAAACTTGAATGTTTTTTATCCGAGCATTCATGGTCGGTGCTCACGTTAACCCCATAGTTGAATAACAGCGACAACACAAACAGAGAGAGGTGAAAGTGGTACTGCAAGCCGCCGTAAGAGTACCCTCACGTATGTAGTGCACTGTGGCATGCCGCCGGTAGCTTTTGCTGTCTTTCCGGATTGTGTAGTCTGCAGAAGTCTGCACACATGGAGCCAGAGCAAAACAACGCAGTTCGAAAATGAAGACACTGCAAAGTCTCTGTAAAAGCACACATGCAACTGCCAGCTTTCCTTTGCCAGTGCGAGGCAAGATCACGTGACCCAACCCTGCACGTCACAGCGATTGCAGCACTCGCGCCTCCCGTGGTGGACCTCACGCCCAATATGTTATGGAAACTGAATGACCGACCCTTGGTACACTGGATGGTTCAGCAAGAATAGAGGAAGACAAGAGTGGTCGATGCAGGGTGAATCAGTGGTCGAAAAGACAGTGACAAGAGACTTTTCGAAAACAGTCAACCATAGATTCTTGGCTTTCTAACCCATTGTAAGTAGTGTAAATAAACATTTTGTATATTATAAAAACCAAAAGTCCGTGAATTGCTGAATCAAACCCTTTTATGGCATATTCTGTCCTGTCATGCAAGTTTTGGTTCATGTCAAACATTAGTTGGCAAAAAATAAGAGCTCACTTATACACACAAAAATTAAAGCTCACTTATACACACTTCGCGCCTGGGGCTCAATCTGACCCACCAAGGTTTTTTTAAACTAGACTCGTTCGGTCTCAAGCTCCCTAAAATAATACTTACCCTTACTCACTCAAGCACATGGCTTAATTTGAGTATGAGTGTGTCTAGACTTAGTCAACTCATAAGTGAGTGCTGACCTTAAGGTGTCGAGGTTAGGGAGGACGATCACACAGAGTGCCAAACTTAATAGCAGCGAGATTAATTCGATCGATCAGATAGATACTATACAGACCGGCTGACAGACAGATATGGTTAAGGTGCTTCTAGGTCGCTAAAAATGCTCTGCTTTAAAGAGCAGGTGACTACCTGGAGCTCAGCCCTTAAGGGAAGCGTCACTTTGAGACTTCAGCTTTTCTGGTTTCTATGAATAGAAAGCATTTACGAGACATTTTGAAACTTGCCACTCTGTACTAGCACTGGTGTCCAAGTGATAGCCGACACACTGCCCTAAACAATCCTTGCAGTGCAAACCACAGGTGAACAGCACGAGAAAAAGGAATTCCTTGTATCATGGTAGGACGACAACACTTGCTAGGCTAAAAAAAAAGAAAAAATTGCAAAACTGATGTGTTTTTGAAACACCCTACAGCGTTGTACAGACCTTGTGTAGAATGTACTGCCATCTAGCAGGCACCTAGCGCATTTCTGCAATGTTGAAGGCTGGGCGCGCTCCACCTCTGCAGGCACAGAATGTCCATATTAACGTGTGGTGGCAGATAGGGGTGGCAGTGCCAACAAATTTTCGTATGCCATGTTTCTCAGACTAAGGAAACTAGGATGCTAAAAAATATTTCCAGGAAATCAATCTTTTTGTTATTAGACTTCCTCGTGGCTCACGCGAAGGGCCAGATCAGTTGCTTATTTTACTGCTTACATTAAATGCCTGTTTATGTTCTCCGATCTATCCAGATGTGGGACAACACAGGCATTCATCACAGCATGTTCAGTAAAACTTGCGTTGGGTCTAGTTGGTACATAGCACAAAAAAGAAGTTAACTTCTTTGGCGCAAACAATACGGAAAAAAGGAAAAAAGAAGGCGAGGAAAGAAACAGATTGACGCCTCACAGCATCACAGCATGTTCACAGCATGTTCTTTCATTGCATGCCGGAATGAAACAGTTTTTGCACCGTGTGAATGCAGGCACAGACAAACCGGACTTGTTCACAAGCTTCAAAGCTGCATCACGGCTACTGATGCTTGACTCTGCTGCTGTTTACAGCAATACTTTGTCGATTACATTGCGATAACAATTACACATTAGCTACGTAGCTTCTCATGTCATCGATTCGCATATAATGGACTGGTTGTGCTCGAATATGTTGCTCATTGTTACTTGTTTATTGTGGAGTTTATAAGGTACAATTGGTGGTGTGGTTTGCACACGTATTGCATCACTATGTGTACTTTTCAAGCATTCCTTGTGCTCTTTCAGAGGGGGTGGCCAGTTTCATAGGGCAAACCGAATGCTGTGACCCTCCCCCTGTTACTTTTTTATACCCCAAGAAGAGAAAATATGTTATTTCAAATGGTGATCCTCCCTCATAAAAAAATCTTGTATCCACCTCTGTGTACCGTAAAATGTTAATAGATGTTTCAAGTGTGTCAACACTGTTAAAAACTAAAAAAATACTGTTCTGAAAATCTGTTATCCTTAACTGTGGGTGCGCTCTCACTGTTTAGGCACAAAGGTGGTTTCGCAAATGTTCAGTAGGTGATACACAACTGCCCTGCTGCAAACGGCGTGAAATTGTAAGGTGCGAATAAGCCCCAGAAGGGATGATGTGAACCAAAATATTTTTCACCTACTGTGCTGTTTCTGAGCACATGCCCCCCAAAATGGTATTCAATGAAATACCAGCTAATCACACGTACTTTGACGATACGCTTTTCATTTTTCTTTTTCACGCATAGAAGACTAAAAGTTTAAAAATTTTTGCTTGTATGTTAACGCTATATATAGCGTACGTTGATGACTAAAGCAGCAAGGAATTATTTATTCGAAATATAAAGAAATAATAAAAGGTTTGATTTCAGTTAGATGTGCGACAAATCGAGGGGCTATTTGTAGGTATTCTATCTAGAACAGAGAAGACATGAAGAAAAGAATAAAATGGAGCCACACTAGCTTGGTCAGGCTATTTTCATGGTCAAGTTATAAGAATAGCCATAGAAGATGCATAGAACAGGTGGAGGCTGCATTGCATCAATAAACTGGAGACAAAATGGCATCCCAACAACATAGATTCGATTGAAATGAAGCGCTTGAGCCCAAAGAATAGAATTTGCCTGTTTGTACCTTACTTACCATAATTCTGCTGCAAAAATCACTACAAAATGGCTCCTCCGACTTCCAACATCACCTAGCTTCTACTCAAGACGCAAAAATAGCTGAAGTCATCCCAGTCTGCAAACTCAAGCTTTGAAAAACAACACGTGCCATATTCATGATGTGCTGTATTCATTTTATATTTTTACATGTGTTGAAAGCATTTACGAATTCTCTTAGCTTGTCTACAAGCTTTTGATTCCTCTTGTTCTGTTTCTATCTCTCCAATTCCAAATAAAACGCTTACGAATGACCCCCACGTCGACATAGGCCGTTTCCAGCAAATTACGCTTGGCAATGGTGTAACAGAGCTTCTTTAGCCCCCAGCTGTATAGCCTCTTCTCAGCCAACCTGCACCTCATGAATAGCAAATAACTAAAGCAATCCTTACCTATCATGAAGCTTTTAAAATGTGGTGACCACTACAGTCCAAATAAAGGGCCCTTAAACTACCTCCGATAATTTTTTCGAACGTTTGAAGTAAACACGTGCATCATATGCAAAATGCTGCATGATCAATGATTATCCACGTGGAGGCGCAGCAAGCCACCAGTGCTCCACAAATTCCAAGAAACGATTCCCCCATGCCTTTGGGGCTGGCACGTGACATCAAGGAGCTGAATCTGACGTGCAGAATGAATATGCTGAAATTAGTCAAGCAAGCACCTATGACTTCCTACTAGCCTGCAAGAAGCTGTCCACGCCACTCGTCGTTTGTCGAGATGCCCGCATGCACGCACGTGCTTGCAAATCAGGTACTGTGGTCCATAGGACAGGGTTCATACCGACCCTATTCGTATAAGCACCGGCTGGTACAGCAACAGGGATTCGCCAACAAGCACACAGTTGACAGAGCGCGGAGTCGCGGCAACCGTAACAAGACAGTGTTTGGGGCAATATGTCATGGGTGATTTATGCCGCGCAAGATTGGGAGAGGTGCTCGGCAAGAGCGCAAAGCGACTTCGGGAGAGGTACCAAAGGAGGGTTGTGAAAAAGAAGAATGAAAGGAGTGATTACTGTGCTTAGATCATCCAACACATTTAGCTCCGTTATTACAGCACCTTTTCCAAATTTTTAACGCCTTTATGGTTGTTGTGCACTTGTGCACAACGTCTTCACCAGAACTGAATTTCAACCACTGGGTGGGTAAATATTGCATCTGGTTTTTGGCTGCATGGAGTATAGCACTTATTGCGCGCCAGCACTGTTCAGGTAATAAAATGATCCTTGGTGTATGACTGTGAGATTGGTGGCCTCCAAATCAAGCGGCCAATGTTTAGACCAGCAATGCTATTTCCACTGATACACACTGTCAAACGTGCGACTCTGGTGTAGCATGACATCTACATTGATTTTATTAGGATGGTTCAGAAAACTTAGGTTGGCAGACTTGTGCACAGAAGCAGCATCACTCGTTGAAGAATGGGGGGCGTTTACATTATTAAAACCACACAAAGATAACAGACAAGGCAAACATAGAAATTCAGATGAATTATTACTTGAAATTTCATATTTTGTTTCTGACTCACCACGAGTGAATTTTCAAAACGAACTGAAAGGTATTGTTGGGCTTGCAAAGCAAAAAAAAAAACGAAAAAGTAACTCAAACCTCCTTTTGTTGTCTGCCAAGCTAACCCCGCTAGTAGCAACATAATTACCACCACAACTTTCTTTGCTGCGAAGTAACTGACATAAATGTTGATGCTACTTTGATTTACTCGTATTGATGTCACGAAGCTTTTAAACGTCACTGTTCATTTTATCTAATGTGGCTAGCAAGTTACACAAGCCTTGTCTAGCGTTGTAACCTCCTACACAGAGAACTGCCTCTAGTTGCAATGGGCCACGCTCCACATAATGGCCACGCTGAACCCACGGCAGACTGCGGTAGTTGGCCTTGTTTTAGGTGCATCGTAAAGATGCGGTTATACCAAAAGGTGCAATATGTGCTACGTGCATGCACCATTTAGCGCACACTGCCGATCTACTGCACAAGTTTGGCACCCATACACATAAAATTAGCATTGGTGACAGGCAGACACTTTTCTAAAAGATACCCGAGACATAGGCAGATGACATAGGCTCCCGTCATGTTGCGGTAAACTTAGACAAATTGCAAATTAAAAGATTGTCTGTACTCTACTATGTACCCTCGAATCGAAATAAAAAAGATCGTTCATCGGGCCACACGTACGCGACTAGCTTCGACTGTTCGTCCTACTTACTCGCACACTGCGTTGTGCGGTTGATTACGGCGCACGAGAAAGGTATGAACAAGAAGGCACTCGTACAGAGAACAGTAATTTATACTCACAAATGTAATATGGCTCGTCACTGGCGTTGCTGAGGCAGCTAAAATTTTCTTTTCTCTGCCCAGAACCCGGATGACAAAATCAGTGTTGCCAGGTCTTGGCAAGGAAGCGTTGACAAAATCGGACAAATCGCCCGAAATGTGGCCAGGGAAGTATTTATTCACAACAAAATTAAAAATGATTTCAAGCCTCCTTAACAAAAGTGATATTAGCACTCAGAAAGGCAGCGATGGTGTAGTCAACCAGCAAATGCCAAAATCTTCTGTCGCTCAGCTTGGCGAGCTGGTATCATGGCCGAGGTGGTGGTTGTGAAACGAATTTCACAATTTCAGTCTCAAGTGAGACTGTGAAACGAATTTTTTTAAATGAAGTAGCATGCGATTGATAGCTTTTATGCAGCACCAGCTGTCTGTATCACCAACGAAACAAGCGTACTACTTCTTGCGACTTTGCTATGCTTGTGTTGCGTGTCACACAGACACCTATTATAGCGGCGAAAATAAGACAGTTGCGATCTGCGCATCGCAATTTCCGACTCTTATGCCGTAATTTAGCTAACATCTTCGCCAAAGGTTTGCGTGATTCTGCGCCAAACACAACCTGAGAGGTCTGATCACGATCGAAAGACACGTTACAAAGCATCAGCAAGAAAAATCTGGCGATCCTCGCAAATCGCGAAAACCAGCATCAGCTGATCCGATTGCAGCATATATTCATTTCATCATGCCGGAGTTCCGGATGGTATGTAGCTGCAGTAGTCTTGAACTAGACACGTTTGAAAAGCCACGGTTGTACGTGCGAGATTGACGCGTAAATACCAAGCGAGAATGACGGCCGTAAAGTGGTGAAGAAGCGCACAATTTTCGTCCTAATTAAATTAAGTGGTAGTATAAGGCGCTAGGCGTTGCCACAAGGTTACGTTCAAACTATACAGTTCAATACAATACCGGATAAGCCACACCGTGGCTTCGATGCTTCACCCAGAAATAAACACTGACTACGCCCTTGAAAACGTGACTTAACATGGTCACATGTTTGTGTACTTTCAATCTCAGATACACCTCGCTCTGATTGCGACATACACCAGACCGCGTGAGCACAATACGGCAGCACGTAAAATACAATAACTAAGCGTATACACGTGCATGCTCATTAGTAAGAAATGTGCAAAGCCATAACAGTCCATCTACGCCTGTCCGCTATTAACTTAGTCCTAACAACATTACATGTATACACTCTGAGAAAGTACCTAATTATGCTACCAGTGAGCGTATGAGCAAAACGTCACAAAATTAACGAGGAATATGGTAGAGTGTGCACGACACGAGCGCTAATTTGCAACATTTTTGACAGCTCTGCTGCTCGGTTCGAAGCGATCGGTCGAATTATTACTTGTGTTTTAAGACATAGCAATTGTACCTGCTTATTTTCGTTGCAACAATTATAGCACACTACATTATCACTGTTTCATATATTAAACCGTGGAGCCACCACAGCAGTATGGGATGGTTGTTTGAGATAGAGCTCTAGTCTCAGGGCTCTGATGACAGAGAAACAAAGAAGAAATAATTTTGCATATGACAACTCAACCATGAAATTTATGTACTACATAAATTATATTAGAAGCATTATCTCGATCGGGCTGCAATTGAAAAGAATTTTTGAGGCAACTTTACCAAAGTACACATATATTTACAGATTTCACCGACTTTACTCAGCCCATTGTGTGCTGTGGTTGGTGTTACTGTTCCGCGAATGGTGCTGAAGTCTAAATCAGGATGCTGACAGCATAGCACCAAAAGTCAACTGAGCCTAGCTGTTTCAACTGAGCACCTCATATTCGTATATTTATTTTTATTTATTTAATTACAATACTGCCACTCTAATCCGAGAGCATAGCAGGAGGGCATACAAATGTGTGTACAAGAAACATGTGAATCTGCAGGCTTGATTCATGAGGAAGAACAAAAAAGAACATATGCACACAAAGACAGAATAATTGCACAACTTTACGCATAAACCCGCCTATATTGCAAGCTGTAGTAACAAGAAGAAGAAATAAACCAAAGAAACAAGTCCATCAAAAAGGTAAGAATAGTTCCAATACAAGGCTGCAGCAACGAAATACACAAGAAATTAACAGATTTGTAAGCTGGAAATGCTACACGTGTGCTGTTCGGTTAGCGCAACAATAAGTGTTATTTCTACACTGAATAATCAAGCATTTCAACGAACTTAGATAACAAGTCAGATATATGATGCATATTTTCTCCGAAATTCGCCTCAAGTGGTTCAACCATCAAATCCTTTAAGAAAATGCGTAGATTTCAAATAACATACTGATAGCGACACCGTTCATCGTGTCTGAGCTTCTACATGCGCCATGTGGCATGACCGATTCCACACATACATTCCAGCATTTTCCCCAGTCTTGAATTCTATCATGCTTGCCTCGACAACCTACTCATCGCGAGTTCATCAGATCAGCAAAGTTCACATCTGAATTTTGTAATCCAACATCTGAACAAGGCACAATTTTCAGCGTAAGCAGGTGTGCATTTGATGTCCAAAAGCTAGCCTAGTCCCATCCTCATGTTCTCACCATCCAGTATTCAGCTCTACCCAGGCAAATTTATAGGTGTTGAGAGCTTCCCACCTCCGAATAATAGATGCTGATAAGCCCTACAAGCTCCTTAGTTTTATTTTTGTGAACTACGTACTATACTAACGTTTTGTACCATGGTGCAGGCCATTATACATATTTCCTCCACTTCGTGCTATTGATACGCAGAAATGCTACTATATTGAGCTCCTTAGACCAAGAACTCTCATACCAACTTTCAGGGATCAACAGATGCTTGCGCGACAGTTTATGCTACTCCCCGATATCCAATGAGAGTTCCACTATACATCATCGCACCACATCTTGAATGCAATTTGTGCTAAATCACCGACTCGTCAAAGGAGTGCATATGGCGGCCAATCAGTTCCCTGACATGTCCTGAAAACTTATGCCATTATCTGAGCAGCATCACAGCATTTTTTTGTGGAGACTAAAGCCAATATTCTCAAAATGTCACTGTATCATGTAGGCGGCCCTGTAAACATACCCTGCAATGTGACAATGCGACTGAATCTTGAAGTGCCACAAAACAATTTACTCAGGTGATACGTACACCCACCTGATGCTATACTACACCTCGAGTTATTTGCCTGGGAGAGTCTGGATTTCCCGTGTGCTTAAGTGTATGTGAAAGACTCTCTAATTGTGATATACTTAATTGTGCTTACAAGTGGGCATGAATGGTAAGTGCTAATGTCATTACATTATTACATGGAAGAAATTACGTGATTTCTTTGTCATAGAATACGTGAGTACATCTCTTATTGGTAAATGTTACACTGCCTCAGTTACAGTTGTCGCATCGATATTCCCATGAACTGCAGCAGATGTCAAAAATATTCAAACATATTATAGGAGCTGTAAGATTGTCATTGATGCCCTGTCACATAGCCCAAAAACATGTTCAACTGTCCCAGAGAAATATACACCTTAAAAAAGTGGCGACTGGTTGACATGACAACAAATTCTGCCACCTGCAAGAAATATGAGCTTCGACGCTGCTGGACTTTCAGTGGTGCAGGATTGCTTGCCAGTAACAGGAAACATATTAGCTTCAACACATGCTGTGACTCAATAACTGACCATTTATGCCCACTTGCAAGCCCAATTAGGCATATTACTGGACTGTCTTTCATGGCCAAATACGCGGAAAATCCAAAGGCTTCACCTGGCAGATAACGTAAGGTGTATGGCATCACGTGGGTTCACGTACCATTTGTGTGGAATGCTTTGCAGCACTTCATTGTTCAATCACATTGTGACATTGCTGCATGTGTTTGCAGGCCCAACCACTTGATTCAGCGTCGTTTCTGGGGATCTTATTGTGCCATTGACTATATTGCTGCCTTGCAAAAGACAAACTTGTTGGCTTGCGTTAAATTGCGTGGTTCAGTGTTGGGTGGAATGTATTCTTACTTCAGACATTTCTAGGTCACGCACTGTTGCTCCTGATTTGTAGCTGCTGGCTGCATCACTCATATCTCCTTGGTCCCAACAGATATAGAAAGCCAATATGGACCAACATTATTCCACTAAACCCTACCTCCCGATGAGCAATGGAATTAATGAAACATATATGCGTGACATTCAAGGCAGACATTCGTTACAATACTGTGAAATTTGGTTTAGGCCTGAATGTAGGTCTACCCAGTGACCGTGTTCTTTTACTCTGATCGACACGGAGCCCACCTTCCTGCCAGTAACTACACATCTCGTCTATGTTACATCATAATGAAGCTTCTACCTATAGCTGTATGACAGCGCATGGGAAGGCACATATGGTAGCAGTGAACTAGACTCATGTACACGCAGGCACAATGAAATGATATGGTCTAACCATCCCTCATTGGTGTCATGTTGCCAACTCTAAAAAATCTTTCTCTCAAATAACTTTTACTGAGGTTTCATGAAAACAAGACAGATGATTCATTTCCTATGCAGAATTCGTCATCAGTGCGTAAATGGCCTCAAACAGCAAAAATATCCCACTTACATAACATCAATAAGCATTCCCCACAATGCCAAGATTAAAATTGCATGTTAACTGGTTGTCAAGTCAGTCGAGCTAATAAAGCCTTACCAGCATCATCTCTTAAGGCAAAGTGAAATATTTTTTCTGTGTTTTATGCATTTGTTATATCTGAAATAATAATTTATGTGCGAAAATTGCCCCATTCAATTTGTGACACATGAGTTATGATGGCTACAAAAATTATTGCATAACAGATGTAGTGTTATCATAGATTCAAAATCTATGTTTTGCATGGGTTTACATATGTGCTAGTTCTCGAGTGCCGCAAATAGAAAGTGAGATTGTAATTAAAATTTTATTGCCTGGTACTTGTGCTCAAGTGCTAAGGTAAACAAAGTGTAGCTTAATGTTTGCTGTGAGCTTGACCCCTGCAACCAGACCTCACTTGAAAAAGGTTGAGCCACTATTCTAATTACCTGAATTTTCCATAAGTTGGAATAAAAAAAAGACGGTGTAGTTTGCATCTTCAGCTTTGTCTCATTTGTAGATACAACAAGCTCGTGGTCGAAAGTCATGCTTAATTGTCGTTCTTAACTTATTCACATCATAAAAGTACTGAAGCTTGTGAAGCCACATTTGCAAAAATAAAGATTAAGACCGCGCATGTGTCCCTGAACAGCAAAAGCAATATTGACGCAACCAATGGTGATGAATGCTGTGAACCCTGTCGTACATCAGACGGTCCTCCAAACATTTGAGAGGCATGCTGCTCATACTCTGACATGGTTTAGTAATACAACTATAGGAGCCGGAAGGCTTGAATAAAACTCACAGATCAAGTTGCTATGGATTCATGATATTAGAACAGTACAACGAAGAAGATAAAAAACAAATGAGTCTCAGGAACACAAGTGTCGATTCGCGGCTGAAGTTTATTCAAAATTACAAAACAGATATATACTACTACATTCATATGGCAATGTGCGAAATTAACCAGCAATACCAAAAAATAAAAAAACAAGTTGCACACAAAGTGAAGGATTTGTTTACCCTGCAGTATATTTGAAAGAAAGGTGATGCATGATTGTTTTTCATTTTGACTGTACCTTCTCAATTGGTTCCTTTTTTTTTTCAAAACATCATCACAGGACAACTCGGGAAGCCTGTGCTCGCGCACGTTACTTAGAAGTCTCTTTTCCTTCTTTGTCATGCCATTCTCAAACTAGAAAGCTCACTGGATCTCAAGATTAGTGATAGTATTTCTTCCCCTACTGGTTTATGTGAAAATCAATCCACTAGTAGGAGCTCTTTTCGACTCCACTGTTGCCATAATTGTTGTGTATCTTCTGCCTGTGTAGTTCTTTTTTGAGTCAATTCTAGCACACTGAATATAGCTACTATTCAAACTCCGGCAGTTTTTTACCTTTTTTCATGTTATTTTTATTTCGGCAAAACACATATAGGGTTTGCACACGAGGTAAGGCAAAGGAGGACTTAAACCCCCTGACTGGGCCGTACCTCGCTGGGACAGCAGAGACAGCGGATTCGAAAGTTGCAATTTCACTAGAACATAATTAGTCAACATGAACATAATCACTAGTACAATAAGAACATAATCGCTAATTACAGTAAGAACGTAATGACAGTTGTCGCTGACAGTAAGTCAGTGCAGCAAATTTTCCTGCAGTTTACTGAATAAAACACACATTCAAGGCAAATGAAGTAAGAGGACAGCTAGTGAGGGCATTTTTTCATATTGAAAAAGTTGTTTGGAGCAAGGCACAGCATTAGATTTTAAGAAAGGCTATATAAATATAGGAACATGTGAGCTCTATCTGTATACAATATTAATATAATAATAATATATATTAATAATAATATTAAGATAATAATCTAATAATAATAATAATAATAATAATAATAATAATAATAATGAACATGAGAGCCGAGTCTGACAGGGGCTATACGAAAAAGCTCGTTGATTCTCATTCTCTGATCAGCTTCCCAGCACTCACTTTCGCTTAGCAAGCCTGGCTTTACCCACTCATTGCAAACACAGTACAAATGTTTCTCTATATTATACACAGTCTCATTAGAGCAACAATTTTGGTTTTTTTAATTCCAACACAGTTCAATTTGCAATAATTAAAAGACGTCTCAAAGTTACATGCCTCTCTTACTGATAGGCACAACTAATACACTAACATGTCAACGTGAATATAACAATGGCTCAGAACGTGAAAGGTGTTCAAAGATGACCACGCAGGCCATTGCTCATTATTCGAAGAGCACCATCTGCATGCCAGCCCCACCAGTGCCCTCTATAACATGTAACATGTAGAGTGCCCCCAGCAACGATGAAGGTGGTGAGCGTACTACAGAAAATTTGGTGAGACAGTTTCTATAAACCTGAAAGCAAGAGTATTTTAATCACGTAAAGATGACTTGTGTGTGTGTATATGCCCCTCTTTGACATCATGGCGAGGGCAACAGGTCACAGAACATTCTTATTGTGTTTGTGAGGTCGAGATTTCGGTTGGGAATGTTAAGTGTTCCCAGTGTTCAAGATCTCTTGCGGCATCCATTATAGCATAGGTTCATGGTTGGTGGTTATGCGTTCGTTAGGTCGCATTGTATTCTGCCTTCATGTGTCGTTCACTTGCAGTCACACTTATGAGGGTATGTTAAAGAGTTGTACTGAGGCCATGTTAGGATCCAGCCAAGTATCTGCATCATGCATAAGAGACCGGATTTGGTATTTCTTTCTTTTCCATCAGTGTGTATTCCTTTATTGTGGTCTTGCAAGAAAGGCATCGAAGGTAGGTTTTCATGACTTTTCAGTGCTGTGCATGAACTGCTGGCATGCCTAAAAGGTTTTTTTTTGTTGTTGTTTTAGTGTTGTCTCAAACAGGGTCATACCGCCTCCTGTTTTTTATAATATTTCGCTTCGTAGGATTGCTCTTTGCATGCTTCTTCAGCACTTTGTACTATTATGAAAGCAGGTACTAGCAGGTGTGGACTGTGGTGCGTTTATTGCGTGTGCCACATACTTCTGCGCTCGATCCATTTGCACAAAATGCGAGAAGTCAAAGTATGGTGGTAACATTTGCTTTGAGTTTTCTGTTATTCTTATTTTATTTAGCCAGGGTTGGTGCCAGGATTGGTCTATACCGGGGGTGCACACAGGTTAAGCGAGGTTCTTCAGGAGGAGCAGAGAGGTGGGGAACTTGGCCATTGTGTTACGACTATGTTTCATCTTGGAAACATAGTCGTAACACATAGTCATAACACAACACAGGGGTCAGGAAAAAATGGGGGATGGGGGAGGGGCTCCAGTTCTAGCCTCTTCTGTGCCTGCCCTGGCACCACCCCGATTCCAGCCTGTGTCATTTGACTGCTGACGACCTCGTGTGACAGCTCTCCCTTGCAATGTGCACTCATTGTTTGTGAGTTACTTACTCGCCTTATCAGTTGAAGGCTGTTCAAGTGATGAATACGAACCTCCGTCAGTTCTTGCTTAGTCGTTCTCTGATGGCGTATCCTCAGTATCTTTTCTCAGTCTACCCTTATTTTACTTGGCTGGAAGATCAGCAACATTACAACTTGACCTCTTAGCATGTTTTTATGGTCTGTAAAAGTCATCACCGATCATTTCTCCGGCATTCCGTTTGGATGGTTGGGCACTCAATAATTCTCGTCAGCTGGTGAGTGTTTTGTAAGTAGGAATTTGTCACTGCAGCCTTCTGGTACTGGATGCAGTGCTTACTTAGCCAGCCTTATTGGCACAGCAGGAAACAGTAAAATATGTGGACTAATACTGCAGGTGCGCACTTTCTTGGTTTCGGCTGGTGTATCTTTGCAGTGGTGATGTCCTGAGCATGTATACTAGCTCGACAGGCAAAGCCTCGTCTTTAGTTAGCTGCAAATCACGTGCAAAGATTACTAATAACACTCGCTAAGATTGTAGCCCCTTCAGGTGTGATTATGATGCACTGTCAACAGATGTGGCCAATTCAGATAGCATAATCACAAGGCACTCAATATTACATTCCAAGAAAGAAATTGTGTGTTCTTTTTGGTGAGCTTGAGCAAGCCATTACAAATTTCTATGAAATTAAATACTTCATCATTCTGCTTTAAGTTATATTTAGCTTTGATATAAAAAGAATGAAATCTTATGCTCCTGATGTTGTGCATTTAGTTGTTCATTGAATTATTTGAGGAGAAGAAAAGCAACACTTGACGTTGGTTTTAGAACAAGATTTGAATGACCCATCAAAGATAACAATTCCTTCACTAGAGTGATCATTTACAATTGTGAGCAGCAGACTGAGGTCAAGTAGGGATATACTTACTAGGGAGAAGGTTCAGTTCATCAAACGAACAATGTATTTTACTCTATTTTGGCATCAAGTTCACAAAGCTAGCATAAACAAATTGCATACACAAATGTGGCCACTGATGCTAAATGTTTATATTTGTTTCTCTTAGAAAAATGTTTCCATTTGAAAACATAAGGTCGCAGAAACCTTGAAAAAATGCTCGAACATGGGCCGTGTACTTATAACCTGTGATATAGGCGGAACTTTGTGTGGTGGAGGAATAGGGGGATGATGTCTTTGTTCTTCAGTGCAGGCAAGTCGAGTATGTTTTATTTGGTTCTCGGTATTCCATTGCTGAAAATTTCAAGGGTGGGCCATTTGCCCAGTGTCCCATTCCTCGGCTACACCACTGCCTTAACTATGAAGCACACATCTTGCACTTTTGGCGACTTCAGTGGCTTAACAATTAACTGCCTCTCTGGTGGACCGAGACCAATTTTAGCCGTTGATAATACAGATAAGCTAATATTTTGATCTGCATGTCAAACTAAAAGCGAATAGGTCGTTTCAGTAGTTTTAAAAGCATTGAAGGAACATTTTCATATACCACATACTATGAAACAACTAGAACATTAGGTGTGTAGAGCAGTATAAGTCAACAAGTATAAAATAATGGAAGAGTGATATGCACCAGCTACTTTAACCAACTGAGCCGTTCCCTCACCAAAAGGAAGTTAACTTCTTGGCGCAAACAATACGGAAAAAGGAAAAAAGAAGGCGAGGAAAGAAACAGATTGGCGTCAATCTGTTTCTTTCCTCGCCTTCTTTTTCCTTTTTCCGTATTGTTTGCGCCAAAGAAGTTAACTTCCTTTTTGTGCTATGTACCAACTAGACCCAACGCAAGTTTTACTGAGCCGTTCCCTGCTTTTAGTTCTGTTGACTCTCTAACTAATTATAGGACGTCCTGAAGACAAATACACCAATACACCACAAAATTGCACACAGAGTATGTGATAATTAAGACAAATGAACAAGTTATCGCTGATAACAATAATCCTGTTGCTTTATACACTGAGTCTGGAGAAATAAAACTATAAAAATGTAACTAAGCTAGACTGAGAAACACTGTGAGAAAGAAATAGAAACATCTCACATGCCAAATATACAAAAAAATTGCACAGCTGCTGACAACACAGGCAACAGTCTTCAGTACTACAAACAGTCACTCACTCGTGCTTAAGATTTATTCATAGATATTGCCTTTCAGTTGTAAGGACCAGTCCCGACACAAGCTGTCAAATGATCCTCCTGAAGTTTCGGAGATTACAGGCAATTTTTGACACATTTTCCGGTTTGTAACATGTACGTTCATTTATTTTTCAAAAGACAGCCAAATGGTTTTAGCCACCCCACTAAACAAAAAATTTATAAAGTACAGTGAGTGTGCAATAAAACTCTCTACTTTACAGGAACCAGCTTGTCATATATGTGCAGAACACTTCCTTCTTTCCACGGACTTGAAAAAAGCAGGCGGGATGGGGGCAGAGAGGGGTCTGTGGTCCTGTATTTGATCAAAACAACACGACGCCGTAAGCGTGCGTGTATCTTGTTTATAAACGATTAGCCTACGTGTTATGTGTTGTATGCATCAGCACATATGAATTCACGAAACGTGTTTATTGCGCGTCGTACTGCGGGTTCAATTTAGTATGCGTACTGCGTAAGGTAGCTGATGTTTGGTCTACAGTAGGGCAGTGTATATATATATATATATATATATATATATATATATATATATATATAGATATATATATATATATATATTTTTTTTGAAATGATCTACAAAAAATGTAGCACAACAAAATTGTAACTCGCGATGACCCACAGAGACAAGGTGCCCGACGCCCACGCACTCCATCACACTTTACTAACCGCTCGCTGCGATCTTGTAGGCAATTCGTGTGGTCATTGTGATACAAGATGCGAGCGTCGGTGCGTGTGTCAGATTACGGCAAATGCGTGGGTTGTACGATTCATTCAACGTAACGCAACTGACAACTCCAGATCCCACACGTCAAGAACTTGTGTGTCGTTAACTGGTACAGCGCTGTGAACGCAAAAAAACTAAATCGGTCGTAGCGACAGTATAGAAGGACACACGATACGATACGCTTTGCATCCGATATTCATGAAATCGAAAGCGCTTGGCATGGCATCGCCGGCATGATCCGACAAAACGAACGCCGGCGCACACGCGCGCCGGGTCCCGTCGAAGTGGGTCACGTACGGCAGTGGCATCCGCGGTTGCTTCAGCGCACAGATCTGCGCGATTTTCATCTGGGAAAGCACCGAATCGGATGTCTGACAGGCGACAAACACGATAAATGTTTATCAGTAAAATAGTCTACCTTGCACAACTTCAATCAACAATCTTACATATCAACTAGCTGTGCATGATTTATTGACAAAAATATATTACACACGCGCCCGGCATAATATTCTCTCGAACTTGAAAAATCGACACGTGAGCGGGACCAGAACAGCGCAGACGCAGAAATGAACTCATACCGGTTCAATGTTAGGCCAACGAAGTTGACTATTTAGCTGACGCCGGCAATAACGTTTGAACGACGGGCCAAGAATGCCAGCCTAATTGCATGGCTTCGCCCATAATGGATGCTGGTTGTACAACTCGGTCCAATGTGGCCGTTCTATTGCGCTGGCACAGCCAATAATGACGGGAATTTCTGAATTCTGGTCCCACAACACCGTTCTATTCGGCTGGCACAGCCATTATTGGCGGAATGTTGTCAAAGCTGGTCCAACGTCGCCGTTATTGTAGGCTGGCACAGCCATTACTGGCGGTACGTTGTCAATGCTGGTCCAACATTGCCGTTCTATCCGGCTGGCTCAGCCATTATTGGCTGCATGCTGTCAAACCTGGGCTATTCTCGGGCCATGAACTGCCGATCTATCCCCAACATTGGGCCAACGTTCTGTGCTGCCTGGGAGTGGGCCAAGTATTGATCCCTGCGGAACACCCTTGTTTGTTATTTCGAAGTTAAAAAGCGAGGAACCAACACACACAGCCTGTTGTCTGTCTGTTAAATAACTCTTTATAAGCTTCAGCACGGAATCGTCAACCCCTACTGCCCGTAGTTTAGAAATGAGGATGTCATGATTGATGGAGTAGAATGTTTTCAATAGATGTATGAAAATTGAAAACTGAGAACTGAAAGCAGTTATATCAATACCAACAATTCAAAAACACCCATATAGATACCAATTCAATCCACTGAAAACGTATGCCAGGGAGTCAGTTCACGAAGGCGTACCGAATCACCAACTGAAAATTGCGTGTTGTTACATAGCAGTCAGGCAAGTACCGGCTAAGTGTGGCCGGCAGCTTTCGGTGACAGCCAGCGTAGCTTACAGCGCGACGTTGGATCGTCAGCGCTCCTTGTGCGGACATCAACACAAGACAAATAGTTGATTGGGCTTCATGGATGTCTAAACTATACTTTACAGTGATACTCACACTTTAACGTTGTGTATACACGAAGAAGCGCCGGCAACATATATAGCAAGGTGGCCGCCACAACAGGTTTATTGCTCGCTGGGCCGGGCATTGGGTAAGACCGCTCTCGATGCGGTGAGTTGGAATAGTTAAAGATTCTGCATTCGAGTTTCGGAACATTTCCGATTCTTACCTGAAGTGAGTAGAACGATAAGCATGGCCAGACATACATTTATGCAGTGTAGCCGAATTGAACGACAGCTTTTTTTCTCACCTCCGCTGGGAAACCTTGCGAAGCGATCGAGAGAGCTCATTTACGTTTTGTCAATTTAGCGGCAAAAACGATTTTCTGTTTGTGTTAGAAGTGGTTTGCAGCTTCAGGTTTAAAAACACTGCAACTTTTAATCGTTACAGCAATACACAGATGATGCGGAAACGGCTGGTATACGCAGCGGCGCGAAAAAGGTGCATTATAGTTGCTGCGACACGTACGTGCACCGCAAAAATTACGTATGTTTGGTATCTGTTAAGGTAGCTTCTCTCCGTGCCGTCGAATCAAGCGTTTTTATTCAACAACACCGAAACATACCATGGCACACGCTACAATAACGTGCACGCTGCGCTGTGCTGGGAGAAACAGTACGTGCTCCAGTATTCACCAGCGCTTGCCAGTGAAAATTCCAGCGCTTCCAGCGCTTCACAGTACGCACCAGCATCACAGAGGTTGAGCCATTGCCCCTACCAGTGCGACACAGCTTTTTAACAGTGCGCCCAGCGAAGTCCCAGCGATTACAAGCGTGTACCTGTGCCAGAAAACGCACTGGCATCACGCTGTTTTTGCAATTGGGATTGCCATAACTTACAGATAGCTTGCACGTTTCATAGGTCTTTTATACACTTTTGTCACTATGAGCTTGCGCGATGGTAATTTCTTGTCTTTGCTTTTATTTTTCATATGCTATTTATTCGGCTTCTTTTTGGAATAAAGTTTAGTTGCGAGTCTGCGCCGTCGTTCGTCTTTTCTTTCTCATCCCTGTTGTCGTCGCAATACCATTCGTTTAAGGTGAAAATGTACCAACTCACTCAATTGTCCTTTCTTATTCAGTAGATGGGCTCTGACCATTGTAGGTGCGTTACACAAACAGCCACATTAAGCCTATTGTTCGAAGGTTAACGCGATCATGAAGTTAATGTATGGTTTTTAAGATTGCAGTGATCAGAAGCAGATCTGATGGGGCTGTGTACATCCCGTTGAGCGCATTTCATCTCTCATTTGTGTCGAGTGCTTCGAAAGCTCAAAGCCTTCAAAATGACGTTGTGGAATAATAACTGATCACAAGGCACGCGCTGCTAGACCAGCTCCAGCCTATCAGCAGCGACTGAACTGAACAATACAATAGATAAACACATCGAGAAGAGTTCCCCTCGACTATAGGTTCGAGCAGAGGCATGCGATAAAATTTTTATTTCCACTGGGCATAACCGTATACGAAGTACTTGGCTTGGTTACATGAACCAGCAAGCATATCTTTAAGCACCTGTCTTCTTGAGTACTAAAAAAACATTTTCTTTCAACGTGTGGTCGACCCGTACCTGCAACAGACGACTACAACAAGACAGCATCCACATTGGAATGACGCGGCGAAACATGTAAAATGACCACGACACATCTCCGTCTAAGTTTTTGACCCTGCCTCTGGGACCTGCTATTGCAGGTCAAAGCAGCATGTTCAGTCGGCAGTGACCGAACGCAGTGAAGTTTTCACCTGCAACAGCAGGTTCAGAAGTGGTGACTTGCTCTTGCAGGCCACCATTTCGAAGACCTCGAGCTTTACAATTCAGTCCAACTGGAAGTACCCAAGAGACAGAAAATATGAATTGATACCTTATTTGCAAGCTTAATACACTCCAACACGGAGCTATATTCGCTTCAAAAGGCGCTCTTTTGTTTATGCGTTATTTTCTAACTTACCACTGTTAAGCTGTGGCTTCTTTCAATAACAATAATTCAGCAAAAGGCACATGCCATACTCCGCCACACTGCCTACCACCCGCTTTTTCACGATTTACTTTTTTCCTTCCGACTCACCCTATTCACCACGGCGGCCAATCATTGTCCCCTCCACTACCTTTCATTTCGCAGATGTCCTCTCCGCCTCCTTTGTTGGGATTAATAATTTTGATACTCATTTGATTTGCATACATGCATACACAAGGAGACTCAGAGAAGAGAGAGCAAGCTAGCATCTGCCACCTGGAGGGATACAACACCTGGAAGAGAAAAGAGCCAGAGGAAAGAGAGATAGGAGTAAAGAAAAATAAAAGATGGGAAATGGGACAGGATTCAAATCATATGCACACCTGTGTGAAAGACATCAGTTGGAGATTCGAAAAAGACGAGTTCACTTGTAGAAACGTAGGCTCCTGCACCAATCTCCTCTTTCATCAGTGTGTATTGCCGTAGTTTGCGTTTCTGTTCCCCGGCTAATAATCAGCCTCATAAAATGTTTCATCCTTGAACTACCCAACTTCGGCCTATTCTACGTCATGATCCAGTCATAGTGTTTTAGAAAATTCATTGAAACAAGTGTGGACGTCGAAATCAACTTCAATATGGGAGTGAGTGGATATTTATTCACTTCAATGCATCTGTGTCTCCTGTAAGAGCTACGGTAATATTGGCAAGCTCAATTCAACCACCAGGTCCCACAATAGAGTATCACTGACATGTATCGAAATCGGCAAGTCTGTGCTTTCTGTGACATGGATATTCTGATAACAAAAGCGAGAGAAATGTCACTTGTAGCTGTAGTATAAGAATATGTGTCTAAGACAATAGGATGCAAAATATATTATAGAATGTTTTTGAAGTTTTTTTATCTGATACTGGAGGTTATACTACATCTGATACTATATCTGATACTACATCCTATTTTATATCTGACATTACAGGTTTATCTGATACTACAGGTAAACACAGGAGTATCTCCTTTGATGCTTAAAAAACCTAATTTGATATGAACCTAAATAAATAGAAGTTTTGTTTTTAAATGTTTATTTTTGATAACATGAACAGGTGAATATCATATGTCTATCACAATCATTCTCACTGTGCTGAGCAGATGGCTGGGAAAACCTTAGTGAATAAGCAGCCAAATTCCTTCTGCTGAGCAGACTACATGAGTTTCTGCATATGTGATGGTGTAGATGATTAGCCGGAATATTGCAGTAGCGATGAAGCATTGACTAACCTGGTTCCTATCAGCAAATATATTCAGTACCCGTAAATGCAACTATTACGAACAGTTCCTTTTATTAGAAGCTGTGACACCAAAACGTTAGGGGAAATAGCACTGCACCTCTTTTCATAAGATCTAGCATCTATTAGCGAGCGAAAAGTACTCCTTGTGGCTGCATGTTAACATTGTTCCGACATTTAAACTGCATAAAGTGGCACACCATGTCTTTCTGGTGCATGAAATAAACATACTGGCTCATGAATTAAAGCCGTTGGCAATTGGACTAAACTTCGTAGGACTTGTATTAAACTCACTGACACGCGGCCTAACTAAGTTGGCGCTCGGAATAAATAAGCTGGCTCTTGGAATAATGTTTGGCACATGACATAAGCAGCTTGGCACTCAGATTATTTCAGTGATGATTGATAGATATGTAGGGTTTAACGTCCCAAAACCCCTATATGATTATGAGAGACGCTGTAGTGGAGGGCTCTGGAAATTTTGACCACCTGGGGTTCTTTAACTTACACCTAAATCTGAGCACATGAGCCTACAACATTTCCGCCTCCTTCGGAAATGCAACCGCCACCGCCGGGATCCGAACCCGCGACCTGTGGGTCAGCAGCAGAGTACCTTTGCCAATAAACCACCGCGGCGGGGCCTATTTCAATGGCGTGCGGAATAATTAAGCTGGCACATATATTAAAGTGAGTGGAAAACCTGTAGTTGTTACCTCTGTATGCTATTGTCGAATGAAGCACACTCTTGCAAAATAGAGTGACGTTCTCTCCATTTAGGGAGTAACGGGGATGTCCACAATGTTCATCTTTAAAGGGCGAAACATTCCTTCCTTTTCCCACGAAGAAACTGATTCTCCTTGTCTGAGTCAAGATGGCTGACCTCGCTAACCCGGGTTAGCGAAGCCGCCAGGCTTAGCGAATGTATCGATTCTTGACTGATATGGAGTACACAGCACTGACAATCAGAAAAAAAACGACCCCGATGATCTTGTTATGAAATAAAATGACTATAACAATAATCAGACAAACCTGTGCTGATGAAGACATCTCGAAACAGAACGACGGAGCTTGGAGGTTTCGATCGGCCAGTGATACGGCGTTAACTTTGGAAGAGACGTATACCGTGGAATCGTCACGCGGACACTGCATGCTAGGCTTGCAGTATTTATATTTCGAAGATTCACATAGTGTAGTGATGTTATCCGCAATCTTACGGGGCCATAGGTCACGAGATGAGCCTT
This sequence comes from Rhipicephalus microplus, assembly GCF_013339725.1. Lineage (NCBI taxonomy): Eukaryota > Metazoa > Arthropoda > Arachnida > Ixodida > Ixodidae > Rhipicephalus > Rhipicephalus microplus. The sequence goes on from NW_023610557.1 coordinate 28,877, forward strand.
CAAATTGTAGACTCGATTGCAGCGAACCGATTCCGGCTCAGTAGTACATATGTTTGATGGATAGATGGATGTTCAACGTTATAAGCGGCTTGAGGTATACGAAAGGGCCACAGCCATGAAGTACAGGGTAGCTGACGCGATCAGGAAGAATGAAAGGATAGTAAAAAAAGTTCCCCGTGGCGACGTTCGTTAACGCACCCACATGAGTCCTTCGCAAATAGTTGTTGAGTCTGCCCATTCATAGATTACTCACTTACACTGCACGGCTGATGTACGCTGATGCAACACGTATATGCACATGCACATTCAGACATATAGTACATACACAAACATATTTAAATACAGAGCGAACTCAATAAAGACTTCAATCGTACGATCAGAGTACAATCAATAGTTTGCCACAGCGTCTAACACTTCGATGTGTTCGCTCACACCACTGTACGAAAACGCATAAGCTTATATAGCAACGACTTTCGACTGATCATAGCGGCACAAATTAAAAGAAGTCTTTGGTCAACGTTTTCTATCTTTCATGACCACAGAACAAGATACGCACAAATAAATATACTCTATATGATCGCTAGACAACTTCACGTTTATCAATGGTAGCACAATAATGAACGGCGCAATTACTAGAGCTTATGAAGTGTCCTCGAAAACGATGATCCCAGACCATGCATAAAATGCCAACAGCATTTCCAAGGCTGCGCCATCTCTCGAACACTGCCACAGGTTATTTTTTTCTGAAGCGTCCGAGAAGGCAAACGCTGGCCGCGTGCTTGCCATTTCGGAGGTCATGTCTTTTTTTCTATTTGTTGCATGAAGAGGGCCCAGCAAGGGCTCTGGCCAGATCTTGCGTTCATCGTCACATCGACTTCGTTTAGTTGTCCCACGTTAACGTTTGTTTGCAATCTATTTACGCACTTTCCAGAAGTGTGATCGTTAGCCATGGATGCAGTACACTGCCAGCACTTCAGTGACTCTGCTTTCGGTGCGCTAACGGCCATCTCAGTGGGGTACACGTACATTGCAACGCAAGTTGAGCGAAAGAAATAGGAGAAGATTACGTCGCACCAGGCTTTGTTATATCGTGAGTGACCTCATCGGCTGTTGGCGTCGCCGCAGCTCAAATACGTCACTGAGTGAACTAGCACTACAGTGCAGGAACTGAATAAAACATTATAGCATAATGTGCCTACATTTTTTACTCCTACAGATATGTCTCACGATTTGCTTCGCGTGTCAACTTGTGGTCATTGTGCCGCAATTGTGTTCTTAGAGGGGTGGCTGTAGTAGATACTGTTACTCTCTGAAATACTCTTTTACAAAGGTGAGTGAGAGCATTAGTACTTACTTGTTGTACACTGCTGTTACTAAATGTGAAGTTCTTGTTGAGTTTCATACGGCAAAGCCGAATAATGTGGGTGGGAGGAGCACACTGTACGCGTGCATAATTCCATTCTAATTCTCAGTGCTGGCATAAGCAATTCAAAACGCAAGTGATTAAACTTTTGGTTTTTTTGACAGAAGCCATTGATTTAGTTTTTAGAAGTGTAGTTATAATGCTCTTCGACGTTTCACATTATTGTAACCCAGTCTGGCAAAGAAACGTTCGTTGAAACTTTGCACCGGTTTCCCTTCGTGCTGTCACCTGCCATGGTAGCTTAGCTGCATAGGGTGTCGTGTGATTATGATTGGGGGCCCAGGTTCAACTCCCGGCCATGGCAGCTGTATTTGAATAGGGGAAAATGCAAACAGCACCCGTGCGCTTATGTTTGGATTCACGGTAACGAATTTCAGTGGGTCGAAATTCATCCGTAGACCCCCATCACGGGGTGCCTGACTATCATACGGTGGTTGTGGCACGCTGAACTCGAGCAATCGTACATGACCGCGGTTTCACTCATGAACTGTGGAGTGGTGTCACGTTTGCTAGAGTGTTGAAAAATTAACTGTCATGTTTCTTTATGGGCCTCGTTGAATTGATGAGTGCTATTAGTACTGTGCGAAACTACGGACGCGTATGTTTAAAATGTATGTCAACACAAAAAAATCTATTATTTGAGTACAGTATATTGTATTCGATAAACCAAGACTGTTTAGGGAAGCAGAGCTTCCCTAAACAGTCGTGACAAATTTGTAGTATATTCGTGACAAATTGGTAGTATAAACAATGCGAGACACACATCGAAGTGTGAGAGCATCACGCAAGTGGCTGTAGACAAACAAAAAGAAAAGGATTTCACTGTATACCAATAAAACAAAACAAACGTTATTCCTGCATTGCTTTCATCAATCGCAGGTAAAAGTAATCGCATGCGACTTGCTGCAGCCGGCTAGGCTAGGCGTGCACATGTGCGCGTTCAAGACCCTCCGGTTTAGGGAAAACTGGAGCACTGTAGGAGAAACTTTGCTCCTTTGGTCCTTGCCACGAAAGGACGCAACGTGTAAAGCGCCCGAAAGGGAGAAAGTCACTGCGCCGAAGGAGAAACCGAGCCCATTGCTCAATTCTCCTTTCCTCGTTTTTAGACTGTTTAAGAACAATTAGCGTACTATAGTTGTTCAATCTGTTAGCCACGCTCATGAAATCAGTTTTTATTTTAATTGTTAAAATTTGTTTTTTTGACAAATAAATAATTACCTTTGACATGGGGTATATAGATTAGCCAAGTCACAACAGCAGGTCCTGAAGCAGGGTCGAAAGCTTTGACGCAGATGTGTCACAGTCGGCCATACGTATTTTGCGCGTCATTCGAGTTTGGGGGCTGCATTGTTGCAATCGTGCATGGAAGGTATGAGGTGACCACACGGTGAAGAAAGGTTTCCTTTTTACTTAAGAAAAGAGGTGCTTAAAAATGATTGTTGGTTCATGAAACTAAGGCAAGTATTCCGGAAAAGGTTACGCCCACGTGAAATCAAAATTTCACCGCATGCCACTGCTTAAGCAAATATTCCTATGTAGGGTAAGTATTATGGATGTGTTGATCTAATGTATTGTCCATTTAAGCCGCTGCTGATAAGCTCGATCTAGGCGAACAGTGCGTACCTTGTACTCAGTTCATCCGCAACATATATTTTTGAGGCCAAGAGCTTTTAAAACACTTGAAAGAAATGACAGATGAAAGGCGCTGCAACGCAATGTACACAGCCTTATGAGATATGCTTCTGACCGCAGAAATCTTGGAGGCAGTACATAAACTACGTGATCGTGTTTGCCTTCGAACAATAGGCTTAATGTGGCTGCTTGTTTGATTGATTGATTGATTGATTTGTGGGGTTTAACGTCCCAAAACCACCATATGATTATGAGAGACGCCGTAGTGGAGGGCTCCGGAAATTTCGACCACCTGGGGTTCTTTAACGTGCGCCCAAATCTGAGCACACGGGCCTACAACATTTCCGCCTCCATCGAAAATGCAGCCGCCGCAGCCGGGAATCGAACCCGCGCCCTGCGGGTCAGCAGCCGAGTACCTTAGCTACTAGACCACCGCGGCGGGGCTGGCTGCTTGTTTAACGCACCCACCATGGTCAATACGCATCGACTGCGTCGTTCATTTCTATCGGATGGACACACTAGCAATAGTTCCTCTCGAACGATCGGTGGTGAAAATTCAGAAGAAATCTTTTGTGCCTAACCCTACTACACCAGAACTGTGATGTGACAATAGGATGTCCAGTGCATTGCTGCTGTCTACCGGCACATTGTGGCGCAGCTCAGAGACTTCATAATGAAAAAAAACACACCTTTGTAGTGTGCGCTACTAGCTTCTAGAGTGACACCTGACAGACAGTCTGGTTAGCTCATAGAGAATCAGCGCTGGAGATTGCACGGTCACCCTGGTGGTCAAAGTGCGCACTTCTCAGCCGCTTCCGTAGCCGAGAGTGGCAGCGGGTAGAGGTGGTGCGGGCGCGCATTGCCATAAGAAAACCAAAGGGCGCTGGGGGTAATGCTGGAAATTTAAGTAAAAAACATGTAGAAAGAGGGAGGACGTATCTCTGTATGTTTTTTCTTATTCACATCAATAAGAAAGGAGGAGTCATTGCATCCAACTAGTTAGGCGAGCAAAGTATGTTCAGCTCTCACTCTCCGGTCTAGCTGTGTCGGGCTGGTTGCTTAAAGGCCAACTACAGCGGTTTTTCGACCATGGGAAGGTAATGATGTTTCTATGTTTCTGAGGCGCTCTTGTCATGAGCGCAATAGCTGAAATGCTCAGGAAATATGAAAATAAATTTGATATGCAAAAAAGTGCAATTTCCAAACCAAACCGGGCGACTGTGTGCTTATGACGTACTCATTGGCAAGAACCAGAGTCTCACCGGCGTGGAGTATAAAAACTATGATAACCAGACTTGCGAAGCACCGGCCAAAGAGCACAAAGGAAAGAAGAAAGCTTTCCTGTGCTATACCCGTGCCAAACACCGCCTTCGTCGCCTTGTGGCCGCATAATAAACGCTGTAGCGGCATAAGTAGCAATGCCAACGGCTGCGTCACTTCCGTTGACAGGCCAAACATGACGTCACACAGACAGTGTTGCGAAATATTCTGGCATGCGAGGTGAGCTTTTCGAGTCGATCTTGAAAATTTATTTGCAAACCATCAGTGCTTCTCTCAAAACTGTAATTTGGCATAAATGACGGCATTGTGCAAACGAATGTACCCAGAGAATTTCATTGAGATCCATTGACCTCAAAAAAATTGTCGGAGTTGGCCTTTAAGGGAATGGTGCGTGTCTGCTACATTTATTTGATCGTGAAGACAGACAGCTCTGGAAACAACGGCCAAGCAGTAGAAGGTAAAGGGCGTTTTGCTGGAAATAAAATTGGCATATACATGTAGCATGCGGCGTATGAAAATTTTTTATTTATCAAGACAGCTGAGCGTTGAGCCATGCACCTCAGGACTAACAAAGTTTCTCACACATTCATTCATCTGACCAACATCACTAAACTCCATCTCATGACATCGCGTGAAGAGAATGATATGGCAGGTAGTTTACAATACTTGTAAACAGGTACCTATAAAGCACATGTGCCTTATCCGCAATATTTTTGTGGGGCATGTTCTCCCACGTCTCCTAACATATGTATATTATGCTCTCGTAATAAATACTCGATGCTGAGATGCTTCTATGTGAATAACTTTGTGATATATACAGTGTTCTTGTTACGAACAAAGCAGCGGACTACTTGGAGCTTTGCTTTGTGGAGCCAGCCGATGGGGTAAGCTGATTTTTCAATGACTGCCAAGACTAAGTAACATCGGAATTGGTTCCTTGCTCATTGGTTCCTTGCAGGAACATTTTTTTTGTTAATTTTTACTTGTCGTTGATTTCATCCAACGCAGAGTTTGTTTTCCTGCTTGTCTGTGTCGACTTAAATTAAGGGTGTCTGTTCAACATCAAGAATTGCTAGGCTTTCATGTACCAGACGTTTATAATTTTGAGGCACGCTGTAGTGTGGGTATCATGAATAATTGTGGCCTCTTGCAGTTCTTCATTGCGCACATATATATATGTTGGTTCACGGGTGTTCTTTGTATTCGAACCCCATCGAAGTGCCGCCACCGTGGTTGAGAATCTAACCCACGCCTTCATGCATACACAGCACATTTTTACACTCTTAAGGGTGTAAACTGGCTTGTCGCCAGAGGCATACACAATGAGTGTTTTCAGATACACCCTACTGAAAGGGTGTTAGCTGAACACCCTATACGAAGGGTTTCCAGCAAAACGTTAGGGTATTCTTATACTGCAACACTCTTCTGACAGGGTGCTGAAAGGGTGTGTTGTGCACCTTCTATATCTACTCGCACAGAACCACAAATAGGTATACGCACGAGACACGCTATCAACTGGAAAGGGTAATAACAAAATAGGTTCTCAGTTCTTGTCACAAAGAAGGCTAGTTGCTATATATATATATATATATATATATATATATATATATATATATATATATATATACATATATATATATATATTTATATATATATGTGATGCTACGATGACTGGGTGACGTGGGCCCGGCTCATACTCCATGTTTATTCTAATCTCTGACTTCTTCCTTTTCGGCTTCTACCAACCATCGCTTCCTTCATACGTCACATGATTCCCCCTCCCCCCGAAAGAAGGCATGGATTACGCACAACAAAAAGTAAACAAGGAGAGGTTGAGAAGTCACAAATGTCAAAATGCACAATTGGTTTCTTGGCCCCGTGGGGTTCCGTAAACTCACAAAACTTCAGAAAAGAGTGCAGCAGCCCGGTGAATGGGGGAGTTCTGGTGGGCGAGGTTGGCTGTGGGGTTCTGGAGAAGGTAACCGCGTCTTGTAAAACTGCACTGACCATGACGTGACTTGAGCACCTGCGAGGAACGAACAAGGTTGGAAGTCCTTGGAGCATTTTAAGGTCGAATGTCGTAGGCGCAGAATCCTCTGTCGTACGCGCTGTATTCTGTGTCGCGGCTGAGACAGAATTAGTGCTTGCAGCCTGCGTGTACAAGAACGGAAGTTCAAGGAATTATGTCTAGGTTCGTGCATTGTACAAATTATAGCGTTCAGTCTCTTTTGTACTTTTTTGTGGCGTTGGCTCCGTTGTCATGAACTAATGGGATGGTGTCTGAATCTTTGCGTGGTAGAACTGGTGACTTCTTGTCTTGTTCGGTGTTTCCTGAGGTTTCGGAGCTGTAATCTTGGGCGCAGTCTTGATATTTTGTGCCAAATGCGTTTCTGGCGCCGATCCCTTATGCAAAGATGCCTGACGTCTTGAATTTGTTTTAAGAGGCTGACTTTGCGTCGTCGTCCTTGTCGGTGTATCCGTTGGAGTGTCTGCGATTCTTGGACTTGCTTTTGCTGGCGTTGCTGATGTTGCTGTGGAACGCACTGCGGTGAGATCCCTTCTTCAACATCGCGCTCGTTTTCTTCACAACTTGATGTGGGCCCCTGTCGGCAGCTGGTATTTTGTGGGCTGTTGTCATGCACTTCGGGCAATGAAGATAATGCTTCAGAATTGGTAGAAAGTTCTTCAGAAGCTTCTTCTACCCTGTTCACTATAATAGGCTCTTGCGCATTGCAGCGTGCGACGTTTGATGCGTCGGAGCCTTCGGTGTTTCTTCCACTGTCGAGTGTGTATGGACTGGATGGCGATGCATGAACCCGTGTGCAAGGAGCAAGGCTCTACAGGGTATTTTCCCGATGCGCCAGGTCATCTACCATAAATACGGCGTCCTTATAAGGCAAACAGTGAGCGTTAGGAGCACTTGAAGAACCTCGTAATGAAAACCCAGGTGGTGGACCACGTATGCCAGACGAAGAGTGAACGGCATCAGGTGGTTGGGCAACATCTCGGGTCATATGCTGAAGCGATGACTTCGCAAATGCCGACTTTCGTGCATAAGGGAGGCGCGCTCGATGGCTGTGTTTTTCCCAAGATACGCGTTGTCGTCTGCCACTGAACTCGTGTGCCACTTCGTCTTTTGTCAGAGGTCGAATCTTGTTGTGCGTTCGAATGGTTGAAGACTGCCTGTAAAATTGACGACTGAGTGCAGTTGTCTGTGGATGGTGGGTTACAAGCAAGTCTTCGTCGTAGTCGTCATCGTATTTTTTAAACCAAACGGTCATTTCTTGTTTTATCTTTTGCCAAGACTCATCGTTGTCGAATATGTGGGTGAGGTAAAATTTAAATGCCTCACCGGTGACGTAGTCGCTGAAGTTCGTAACCATTTCCCGTTCCGACCAAGATGCAGCGGTAGCGTGGAACTCGAACAGGTCAAACCAGTTCTGTACAGGTCCGTCGTCCGCTGCTCCGGTGTACTTGGGGATGGGAAGGTCGGTCGATGATTCTGTCATGGTGCTGGTCGCTGTGGCGGCTAGGAGATGATTCCGTAGTCGATGTATGGTCAGGGCGTCTTGTGTAGAACTGCGTCGATGATGAGACACTGATGAAGTGGCTGGGAGGTCTTCATTCTGTCGACTCGTGTGATGCTACGATGACTGGGTGACGGGGGCCCGGCTCATACTCCATGTTTATTCTAATCTCTGACTTCTTCCTTTTCGGCTTCTACCAACCATCGCTACCTTCATACGTCATATATATATATATATATATATATATATATATATATATATATATATATTATATATAGATTTATACGTATGTATATATATATATATATATATATGAAAGCTTTTTGAAATACAGTGACATAACTCATAGCTTTTTAAAGCCAACTATACAAGTTCAGACTGCCTTTTATGGTTATACAATTAAATGCAAATACTTAGTGTTCAATAGCATAAGTGTCTTCGGTACATTTATTGGTGGCTCAGTGAGTCGATACAGCAAGGGCCCCAGTAACGCAGAATGTTATGCCAACGTTGAATGAAAGCGCCCAAATGTCAGTCAGCAACGTTGCCTAAAACCGCCTAATGTCCTCTTTTTTGAGCACATGATAACGTTTTTGTAACATTCAGGACGATATGGCAACGTCCAGGATCACATTTTTATGATCACCGCAATGTCCTCGCAACATACCAGACACATAACGTCAACATACCAGCAACGTGATGAGAGCATACTAGTAAACTGATGTCAACGTTGCTGTGTGGCGTGTTCACTTTCATACGATGTGCGCAGAAAATATATACTACTGTGTGTGCGTTAGTATTAAACCTTGTTGACTTGTTACCGGAACCACCCCGATGCTTCTGGCTAGAAAACAAGCTCTGGTATGGTGTAAAAAATTGCATTACTATTGTCCATGCACAAAAACTGTTCCCTAACAGCTCTTTATCAACACATTCGTACATGCATAAACAAACGGTGTTGGAACAGCCAAGCTATAAAAATGTCAAAACGCACTTGCGCCTGCCCGTAAGACCAAAAACACACTTTTTAAATCCCAAAGCTTCCAACACTTGTGATATACATACTCTATCTTTAGAGCATTGAAAAATGTGGTTTTGCTCTGTGTAAGCAATGACTACAATAAGCGAACATGTGTTGAGGGTGCAGTATTTTTATGTGCAGATTTGTAGCAATCACGAGGACATGCAGTCACACCGCATAGGCAGGAAAGAACATGCTGAAGTGCCTAATTGTCATATCGAAGAAAAAAGAAGAATTTATTACAAAGATTACTTACTTCTTATTTATCTGTCGTTGTCACAGAGCAAGACATGAATAGAAGTGTTACAAAACACATTTTAACCATTCAGTATTAAGTATGAACAGGGCACGTAGCAAGTTTCTTTCATTATGTCAACTGCTGGGTCGTAAAAAACAAATACAGGTGCGAAATTAAAACACAACTTGTTTATACAATCTTAGCCAAAAATTGACGAAAAAGGCTTTTAACTATAGTATTTATGATATCAGCGGGAAAGTGAATAGGCAAGGAAGAAGGCACTGGTGAAACTGCTGTGTGTTAAATACATAGGAGGACACGAATATCATCGACAGCCATTGCCTTGTCGATAATTTTTCAACAGTGATGCATGCATTTTATACAATATGGTTGCCACTGCTGTTGACTGTCTATGTCATGGTTTCATGAACAGAGACAATGTAGCAGCATTAAAAAACTGGTACATCCTACTCACGTGCAGCTTATTTTGGCGGAGCTTAAAAGGTTCAAAACAAGGACCTGTTTTCACCAAAACAAGAAAACCTGACAATATCTGTGCAGCAAAACTTGTTGCACATCAAAAGAAGCGTATCAGTTTGAAAGCAAATGAACTTCATGATTACTACCTGACACGCATTCAGTGAAAAGCGGCTAATTAAATGTGGCTGATTGATTACATGAAAAAATACGCCTTTCAAAGTTAAGGTAGCCGACACCCGGTCAGAAAAAGCGAAACGCGATCAGTGGAGCAACTGCTCAGTGTAATTCACGCATAACAGTAACATTCCAGCCACAACCAAGCGAGAAATATTGATCACAAAACAATCACAAATGGCATGCAACTATTTTTGTTCAGTTCATTACCAAGTTGTTGTCGTTTTGTCCATTGGATGATCAAACTGCCTTGACACAAATATTCTTGTTCGTTCAGTCCAGATTTTATTAATTTGTGTCTAGAGGTGAGCTCAAGTTATCTTAAGATTGTTATGCACTGCTCTACGTAACTGCCTAGTATTTTTCATTTATGCATTTTTTGTGTTGTGTGCGCCTCTAATTTTAGCGTTTTAAATTTTTTGGACTTGCAGTGAATGCAACTTCCAAGTTGATACTTTGTAGCGAATGGTTATGTGCATCTTTGGAAGAGTGGCAGTGTACTCTCACTTGTTTTCGGTAATCGTTACGAAGGAAGTTGATTTTTTGAAGGTATTCAGAACGAGTAGAGTGACTGAGTACCCTATTTTTCACAAAAGTCATCATCATCATCAGCCTGACTACGTCCACTGCAGGACAAAGGCCTCTCCCATGTTCCGCCAGTTAACCCGGTCCTGTGCTTGCTGCTGCCAATTTATACCCGCAAACTTCTTAATCTCATCTGCCCACCTAACCTTCTGTCTCCCCCTAACCCGCTTCCCTTCTCTGGGAATCCAGTCAGTTACCCTTTATGACCAGTGGTTATCCTGTCTACGCGCTACATGCCCTGCCCATGTCCATTTCTTCTTCTTGATTTCAGCTATGATATCCTTAACCCCCGTTTGTTCCCTTATCCACTCTGCTCTCTTCTTGTCTCTTAAGGTTACACCTACCATTTTTCTTTCCATTGCTCGCTGCGTCGTCCTCAATTTAAGCTGAACCCTCTTTGTAAGTCTCCAGGTTTCTGCTCCGTAGCTAAGTACTGGCAAGATACAGCTGTTATATACCTTCCTCTTGAGGGATAGTGGCAATCTACCTGTCATAATTTGAGAGTGCTTGCCGAATGTGCTCCACCCCATTCTTATTCTTCTAGTTACTTCAATCTCGTGGTTCGGCTCTGCGGTTATTACCTGCCCTAAGTAGACATAGTCTTTTACAACTTCAAGTGCACTATTACCTATCTCGAATCGCTGCTCCTTGCCGAGGTTGTTGTACATTACTTTCGTTTTCTGCAGATTAATTTTAAGACCCACCTTTCTGCTCTCCTTGTCTAACTCCGTAATCATGAGTTGCAATTCGTCCCCCGAGTTACTCAGCAATGCAATGTCATCGGCGAAGCGCAGGTTACTAAGGTATTCTCTATTGACTCTTATCCCTAACTGTTCCCATTCTAGGCTTCTGAAAACCTCCTGTAAGCACGCGGTAAATAGCATTGGGGAAATTGTGTCCCCCTGCCTTACACCCTTCTTGAGTGGTATTCTGTTGCTTTCTTTATGAAGCACTAAGGTAGCAGTTGATCCCCTGTAGATTTCTTCCAGAATGTTTATGTATACTTCATCTACGCCCTGATTTCGCAGTGTTTGCATGACGGCTGATATTTCTACTGAATCAAACGCCTTCTCGTAATCTATGAAGGCTATGTATAGGGGTTGGTTATACTCTGAGCCTTTCTCTATTACCTGATTGATAGTATGAATGTGGTCAATTGTTCAGTAGCCTGTTCGAAATCCTGCTAGTTCCTTTGGTTGATTGAATTCTAATGTTTTCTTTACTCTGTTAGCAATTACCTTTGTGAATAGCTTGTATACTACAGAGAGCAAGCTGATCGGCCTGTAATTCTTCAAGTCCTTGTCATCTCCTTTCTTATGTATTAAGATGATGTTAGCGTTCTTCCAAGACTCTGGTACTCTTCCCGTCAGGAGACACCTCGTAAACAGGGTGGCTAGTTTTTCTAACACAATAATTTCTCCATCTTTCAGCAGATCTGATGTTACCTGATCCTCACCAGCAGCTTTGCCCCTTTGCATGCTCTCCAAAGCTTTTCTGACTTCTTCTATCATTACTGGTGGGGTGTAATCTGGGTTACTGCTAGTTCTTATAGGATTAAGGTCGTGGTTGTCTCGGCTACTGTACAGATCTCGGTAAAACTCGTCCGCTATTTTAACTATCCTATCCATATTGGTAGTTATTTTGCCTTCTTTGTCCCTTAGTGCATACATCCGACTTTTGCCTATCCCAAGTTTCCTCTTCAATGCTTTCAGACTTCCTCCGTTTTTCAGAGCGTGTTCAATTCTTTCCATGTTATACCTCCTTACATCGCATACCTTACGTCTATTAATCAACTTCGAAAGCTCTGCCAGTTCTATTTTGTCTGTTGTACTTGACACTTTCATGATTTGACGCTTTTTAATTAGGTTCTTCGTTTCCTGGGAAAGCTTGCCAGTGTCCTGTCTAACTACCCTGCCTCCAACTTCCACTGCACACTCCGTAATGATACTCGTCAGATTATCATTCATTGTATCTACGCTAAGGTTGGTTTCCTCACTAAGAGCCGAGTACCTGTTCTGCAGCGACACTCTGAATTCCTGTACTTTCCCTCTCAGTACTAGCTGATTGATTAGCTTCTTGCGTATCAGTTTCTGTCGTTCCTTCTTCAAGTCTAGGCGAATTCGAGACCGTACCATTCTATGGTCACTGCATCGTACCTTGCCAATCACTTCCACATCCTGCACGATTCCAGGGTGTGCACTCATTATAAAGTCTATTTCGTTCTTATTTTCGCCATTAGGGCTCCTCCATGTCCACTTGCGGTTTTCTCATTTTCGGTAGAAGGTATTCAAAATCCGTAAATTATTGCGTTCTGCGAATTCTACTAGTAGCTCTCCTCTGGCGTTTCTAGTACCGATGCCATAATCTCCTACTGCCTGGTCTCCAGCCTGCTTCTTCCCTACCTTTGCATTAAAGTCGCCCATCACTATAGTATACTGTGTTTTTACCTTACTTATTGCCGATTCCACGTCTTCATAGAAGCTTTCAACTGAAGCGTCATCATGGCTGGATGTAGGCGCGTAAGCCTGTACCACCTTCATCTTGTATCTTTTATTCAGTTTAATTATGATACCTACCACCCTTTCATTAATGCTATAGTATTCCTCTATGTTGCCAGCTATGTTTCTGTGAATTAGGAACCCCACTCCCAGTTCTCTTCTGTCTGCCAAGCCCCTGTAGCAAAGGACGTGCCCATTCTGTAGCACCGTATAGGCCTCATCTGTCCTGCTAACCTCACTGAGCCCTATTATATCCCATTTAACACCCTCTAGCTCCTTGAATAGTACAGCTAGACTTCCCTCACTAGATAAGGTTCTAGCATTAAACGTTGCCAAGTTCAGGTTCCATTGGCGGCCTGTCCGGATCCAGAGATTCTTAGCACCCTCTGCTGCGTTGCAGATCTGACCACCGCCGTGGTCAGTTGCTTCGCAGCTGCTGGGGACTGAGGGCCGTGAGTTATTTGACGTAAGCATGTGGGTGGTAGTGGCCAGATACTGCACCAGGGTGGCCAATCCTTCTCTGGTGAGGGAGTGCGTTCTCGGCGGTGTTTGCCGGTGAGGCCGCACCCAAGGCCTCTTAATGCAGTTCCATCAACACGCGGATTTTTTTTTAATCCGGTTGGGAACTGCGCGGTACCGGGATTTGAACCACGGACCTCTTGCATGCGAGGCGGATGCTCTAACCCCTACGCTATCGCCGCATCTCATGGCCGTGATCGTATAGTGGTTAGTACCTTGCGTTGTGCCATAAAAGACACCTCATACAAAAGACAAAACTTGCTGCACCTTTTTTATAAGGGGTTCAACTGCAATGCCAGCCATAACCATCATATGCTTTGAGAGTAGGACAGCCAGGAAACCGTGTCTTGCTTTATGATAGCTAAAGACGAGGTTGACAAAGTATGAAAAGATGCGGCACTGCCCCCAACACTGCTTGACATGTCCGCACTACTCAACATGTGCCATGAAATAAATCAAAACGTACATCAAGCCTTATCATAACAGCAGCACCAACAATATTTCTTCTATGCTATACAATGCATTAAAAACCTTTTTGGGTGATAATAAGAGCCAGAAAAACTTAATATTTAGTTTGTTACATAGAATAAATTATTTCCATTGTAGTACCACGGTTCAGCTGGGATACCTAGTGACCTATGATGGTACAAGCAAATGCGATTCAAATGCGATTCAGACATCGAGCGAGCTGTATATACGTGCGCGGCTCGGCTGTAGCACCGAAGAGGTAGAAGCGTGGGAGGGGGGGAGTGCAGTGCCTGCAGAGAGAGGGGGGGGGTTCAAAAAAAGAAGCCACCCGCACACTGCAGCTAGCCAGTTCGGCGCGTGGTTCGGGTTTCTACCCCGTACGCTGCTGCTGTAGAAAAGGTGTGTGTGCGCGTGAGTTTGGGAGAACGTGGGGCCAGCGTGACGGGGGCGTCGTGCATTTCGGGAGGGGGGTTCGTCAGAGGGGTCTGTCGCCGCTGAAAGCCCGCCCGGGGCGCGACTAACGGGCCTGCTGACAGATATACCACTCGAGCCTCTCCATTCTTCTGGCAGGATAGTTCCGCCTTTTCACTTGCCCCGATTATATACTAGTCTCTCTTTTTTTAAAATACTTTATTTACTTTAGAGCTGTTCTACTCGAGGCGTGGCACACGGAGGCACGCGCCTGTTTAATCGGTACGCGATACCGCGCCCTCTATATACGCCGGCCGCGCTCTGTCGCTGGTGGTCCCCGAAGACCCCCGGTGCCTCTCGGTTGCGTGTTACAGCCCAGCGTGGTACAACGCCGAGGCCAGTCAGCCGAGAGTGCGGCGACGCTCCAACGGTGCTCGGGGGTATGAATACAATGGCCCCCTTTTATCTGAGAGGGATAGGAGAGTAGCCTGCTCCCTCGGGACAAGATGTGAAGGTTGTCGAATGCTCGCGGTTCATTTTTTGTCGCCGTGTTCCTCGGTGATGTCGAATCTATATCCACAACGAAGTTGTATGGGCGGTAAGCAGCCAATATGTTTTTCTTTTTCGAACTTCATTGATAACGGGATCCCCAGAAAGAAGGAAAAATTCAGGCGCCCGCCTGCCTGCCCACTTACTTCCCTATAAGTCGTCCGTCTAAGGAAATATTAAATGCGCAACGAACGTAGGTTAAAAAAAAAACTGTGGCCGGTTTCGTAAAGTTATCTTTCGCTGAAATTGTTCGAAAGGATAAGTGTCACACAAATGTGACGACGTGGGTATTATTAACGAAGAATGCCAATTGATGACAAACAGCACTTGCAGAAGAATTCGGTCCTGGGACCTTTGCAGAAGTTCTCCAATGAAATACCAACTAGCCGGCACAGACAACCTTGTTGAGTACCTGGGACCTTTATTCACAATGTCCTTACGTTAGAATGGCTCGCAAGACTAATTCTGGACAATTATGGTGCTGTAACAGTTCATAGTGCAGACATGCCGATCATTGACAAAGATAATCGGATATATATCGATACAAGAAAATTCACTTTATATTTAGAACCGGGCGCGTACATTTCGGATAGATGAAGTCAATAGCAGGGACGCAGAAGTGTTACAGTAAATCATGTAGGACATGCACAGTCGGGAAACCTAGTTAACTGGGGAAATTAGAAAGACCGGTTAGCATTATAGACCTCAACTTCGCTCTTTCAAGCATCTAACTTC
>NW_023610568.1:0-45052 GCF_013339725.1 Rhipicephalus microplus
ATCACCGAAGTTAGCTGAAAATTGCTTCGCATATGAAAATCAAAGATGTCAATATTATGTTAAAGATTGTTCACATAAATATTAAGAAGCATCACCCGATTTGGATGTTCGTTGTTTGCTGTTGCTTGTTTTCTGATTTTCTGGTGCCATTCCCCCTTTTTCCGGTCCCGGTAAACAACGATAGCATCGCTTGCTTCCAGCAAGTTCACATCGAAGCTTATAAGCGAGTAAGTGCGTGTTCGTCAGGTGATGTGCATTCATCGAGCAACTAGAAAGAAAGACAGTGAAGTGTCATAAAATATTTTATCTCCCGCGCATGCAATCACCGAGTATTGGTGTGCAAGTGATATCTTCAGTGGAAGTGGGGCTCTAATCGCTATAGCCGCCTTGAAAGTGACGCCGGATACCTGATGATGATGATGATGATGATGATGATACCTTTTTTTTAGTTACGAAAAAAAAGGAAAAACAGGAGGGCAGAATGTCAAGGGTGCTTTCCCCATTCCAAGATCCCAGTGGCCGCTGCAGCTCGACTGACCTGATCAAGGAGACCCCTTTGGATGTTCAGGTCAGGTCTGACGAGGACGGCTTCCCTAGGCACCCCCAGTAGCGTCAGTATCAGAGACGACTGAATCTCCATAGGCTTGTTCCGGCCGTCCTATGTGACGTGTTGCAACGTCGGTCGAGACTCGCACCACGGACATGAACATATGCATTGGGGTTTATGTGAAGCCACTTTTCTAAATGTGGATAGGTGTTAACCTGAATTTGTCTTAGCTGGTGAGCTTCGTCAACTTTAAGCGATTAGTACTGTGGGACGTACCGCTGTCTTGTATTCCGTTGATGCTTGAGTATATCGCGTGCAGTGTATGGTTCGTACTGATTATCGGTGTCATTGCTCACTCGGTTGCTCAACTCACGAGCAAAACTGAGCGCCAGCGCATTACACGTGATACCCTCATGGCCTGGGAACCAAATTATAGCATGGTCCTGTATCAGCCTATCGCCTAGTATGTTCAAGGCGACATTCTGTAGTGCACCACGGAGAAACATTCTGCAGGATTGCTGGGAATCAGACATGACAAATGCGGAGGCGTTCTCTGCCTCTTTAGTTAGATAGCTATCGAAATCGCCACCGCCTCCACCGTCGCTGTACAGGTGGTTTTAATTGACGCTGCGATAGTTTTAGCGGTATGCGGCTTTGGTTGAACTGCTACTATAACGCGGCTCTCGTTTGATTTAGTGGCATCAGTGTATACTACCTTGTCGCTTTCGCCAAACTGTCTTTGAAGCTGGCGAGCTCTAGCTTGTCTTCTCGCCCCATGGTACAACTTAGTCATGTTTCTCAGAATGGGGAAGACGGTTATGTGTTGGTGTATTTCCCTAACATGGTAGTAATGTTCTCCCGGCAGTATGGTGGTCTAGTAGGGTATCCCAAGCGAGTCAGGGTTTCTCTGCCTATCTTTGTCAGACATAGTCGTTCCTTCTGCGAGACAAGTGTTGCTGCCGCAAGCTCTTCAAAAGTGTTGTACACACCAAGCGCTTCCACTTTGTCATTGGGTGCATTAAGTGGTATACCTAAGGCAGCTTTCTATGCTCCCCGTATTATCAAGTCAATCTCTTTTTTCCATTGGTGTGAGCTCCTGATATGGTAGTCCATATGTGAATCCATATGTGATCAAGCATACACTTTCTCCTTCGTTTACCCTTCGCCATTTCTCGTTATTCTGTGAATCATTCGAGCGATGTTTTTCAGTGTACATTTCAGCCTTATAATTTTATAGCTTCCTCTTTTGTTGCTTTGCAGCCATAAACCTATATTGTTCGCATTGTTTGTTTTCTCCGGCACCGTTTTATCTCCTATGCTTAGTTGATGGCTGATTTGTTTCTGTAATTTCAGCCATGAACGCGGATAAATTCTGATTTATCTGGTGCACATGTGACGCCATATCTTCAGCAAACGCTTGAACGGTGTCGATCGCTTCTTGCAAAGTTGCTCCTTCTTTCCCAGTGAGCCTTTGTTGACCCACAGAATGATATCATCAGCGTAGAGCTCGAATTGGAGGTTAGGATTTCGCTCCAGCTGCTTTACTAGTCGATTCATCGCTATATCATAGAGGAGGGGTGAAAAGACCGTGCCTTGCAGTGTGCCTCTATTTGGCATTGGAAATTTTTGGGAGCGTATGTTCTCCATGCCAATGGTTGCTGTGCAGTTGAGAAGAAATGATTTTATATAGCAAAATGTTCGATCATCACAATTCAATTATTCAAGTTCTTCCAGTACAAGTCTATGAGAGATTGTATCAAATGCCTCCTTCAACTCCAGCGCTGCGACTACGGTCTCGCCTCTAGTGGTTACATTCTGAATCACTGCATCTTTTATTCGCAGGAATATATCCTGCATAGACAAATGCTGTCTGAATCCATACATGTTGTGAGACAGATAATTCTCCCTTTCTATATATTCAGAAAGCCTGGTGAGCACAACCGTCTCAAAACGCTTGCTTAGGCATGATGTCAACCATATGGGCGGAAGGTTGTGGAGCGTTTTATCCTTTTCATTTTATAGCTTCCTCTTTTGTTGCTTTGCAGCCATAAACCTATATTGTTCGCATTGTTTGTTTCTCCGGCACCGTTTTATCTCCTATGCTTAGTTGTATGGCTGATTTGTTTCTGTAATTTCAGCCATGAACGCGGATAAATTCTGATTTATCTGGTGCACATGTGACGCCATTATCTTCAGCAAACGCTTGAACGGTGTCGATCGCTTCTTGCAAAGTTGCTCCTTCTTTCCCAGTGAGCCTTTGTTGACCCACAGAATGATATCATCAGCGTAGAGCTCGAATTGGAGGTTAGGATTTCGCTCCAGCTGCTTTACTAGTCGATTCATCGCTATATCATAGAGGAGGGGTGAAAAGACCGTGCCTTGCAGTGTGCCTCTATTTGGCATTGGAAATTTTTGGGAGCGTATGTTCTCCATGCCAATGGTTGCTGTGCAGTTGAGAAGAAATGATTTTATATAGCAAAATGTTCGATCATCACAATTCAATTATTCAAGTTCTTCCAGTACAAGTCTATGAGAGATTGTATCAAATGCCTCCTTCAACTCCAGCGCTGCGACTACGGTCTCGCCTCTAGTGGTTACATTCTGAATCACTGCATCTTTTATTCGCAGGAATATATCCTGCATAGACAAATGCTGTCTGAATCCATACATGTTGTGAGACAGATAATTCTCCCTTTCTATATATTCAGAAAGCCTGGTGAGCACAACCGTCTCAAAACGCTTGCTTAGGCATGATGTCAACCATATGGGCGGAAGGTTGTGGAGCGTTTTATCCTTTTCAGGTTTTGAAATAAGAAATATGTTGGCCTCCTTCCATGGGCTAGGGATTTCTTACCCTGCCCAGACTTTTTTGTTAAAGTATTGGGTAATTTTTCTAAGTTGCTTATCGCTCATATTTCTCAAGATCGCATTAGTTATTCCATCCTTTCCCAGAGCCGAATGCTTTTTATGCGACATTGCAGCCCGGAAGACCTCATGCTCACTTATAAAGGAATCTAGGTCCTCATTTTCTAAATCATTGTATTCTAGATCCTGTATAGTTTCCCCAGCGCTCCCAGTGTATTTCTCCTGAAGGATTTGCAGCAAAGCGTCATAATCCCATTTCAATTCTCCCGCTAAAGTTCGCAATGTGGTAGTTGTAGTAGTTTTCGTGTTCATATAGTATAGCATACTTTTCAATATTGCCCACGTTTTGGCCGTAGAGTGCATTCCCCTCAGAGAATCACAGAAGGCGACTTAATTACTAGCCTGAAGCTTACTGGCATATTCATTAGCTTTTACGTACAATTCTGCGATTCTGGGTTTCAGCTTTCTATTCAATCTCTGCTTTTTCCACCTTTGACCATACTGCGCCGGCCTTCCCACAAGTGCAGGAGGTGGGGGTCCACTGCTGGAGCTTTTTTCGTTTATTTTGATGAGCTTGGTATGCAAGCTGTATGCCTTCCTCGTATCGTCCACCCAGTCCTCCAGCGTTTTTAGGGGCTGCTGAATCACCGGATACTGCCTGTAGGCCTCCCAATTGGTTATTTTAGCAATCCCATATGACCTTTTGAGCTTCGGAGTAGAAGTATAGAAAAACTTATTATGAAGTGATCACTCCCCATATTCTCATCAAGATTTTTCCACGATCCGCTTTTAATATTGTACGTGAATGTTAGATCTCGATATGTGTCCATACAAACACTATTGCCTAGTCTAATAGCCGCCTGAGGCATGGTCTCTAATTGCAAATCGTATCTCTCTACTTCCTGCAATAAATCTGCGCCTTTCCTGGTGTTTTTCCAGTATCACCAACAAGTATGGGGAGCATTGAAGTCGCCTGCGAAGACTAATCTGTCTTTACGTCCCATGTGCCCAAAAGTCCACTCAAGCATCCCGAGAAAGTTGACGTGACGCTCTCTTGGAGGGCCTTGTGTATTAAGAATAAACGTTTTGGCTTTACCCTTTTTGGTGGTATGGAGCTCAATCAATTGCTGCTCTGTTGGGCACTTAGATTGATAGTATACACTGCTCGCCATACCTTTATGCACCAATGTGGTAATCCTAGAGTACTTTAAGCTCTGGATGGTCTAATAATCTCTTAATTTTATTACGCCCGTGCCAATTTCTTGCAAACATATCAAGTCAGGTTGCATAATTGCAGCGTCCATGTGTGATTGCAGCGCCGCCGCTCACTTGTGCAACGAGCGGCAGTTCTAATGCTACATCTCAATGGAGTCAGTGGTGCGAGTTGTATTACTGGCCATTGCTAATCACACTCTCGACATCTGTAGAGTCAGACACTGCCCTATTTTTAGTTTTACTCGCCATGGGAGCATCCGGATCACTGCAAGCTCTTTTACGCGAGCTTTGCTGTTTATTCAATTGCACATGCACATAAGCCTTGTGGCTCTGACGCTCCGCATACAACTGTTTCTGAAAGTTTTGCAGACCGTGCATCTGCTGCACCAGTTAGCTCGTCGTTCTTCTCTTAACTTCTAACGTGATGAGCTGATTGGAGTGTTTATCTGCGTGATTAGTTTGGACTAATGCACCCAAGGAGTTTGGTATAGTTGCATCCTGAGAACTGCTACTTCTAATTTGAGTTCACTCAACGACTACTTTAAATATCGGTTTTCGGAAAGTATTCACTGATACTCAGGGTGCGATGTTATTGGGGTCGCTTTTGCGCCATCCCCGCCGCCCTGCTCACCTGCTGCTGGGTCGAGCTCCTGGCCACTCCAGGCGTCCTGGTTGGGGTTGGGGATCGGGATATAAGACAGAAGGTAGGTTGCGACTTTGAAGCTTGTAGTTCGTGATGTTTCTTCCTTTTCTCCCGTCATCGTGCCTTGTGCCTTTTTTTTTTCGGCTGGGTCTGCCTGGTTTCCAACCTGTGGCCATTCTTCGTTATCTTCAGTGTATTCCGATGCATACCACTTTGGTTTTGGCGGCGATAGTAAGGCTCCTTTAGTCGCCCTTTTTTCTGATTTGATTGATTGATTTGTGGGGTTTAACGTCCCAAAACCACCATATGATTATGAGAGACGCCGTAGTGGAGGGCTCCGGAAATTTCGACCACCTGGGGTTCTTTAAACGTGCGTCCAAATCTGAGCACACGGGCCTACAACATTTCCGCCTCCATCGGAAATGCAGCCGCCGCAGCCGGGAATCGAACCCGCGACCAGCGGGTCAGCAGCCGAGTACCTTAGCCACTAGACCACCGCGGCGGGGCGCCCTTTTTTTCTGTCGTCCGGTCTCACACCTTATGATGCTGCTGTCTTACCGGATGCTTGAAGCGCAGTTTGCATTTTTGGTTCCCGTCAAGTGTCCTTCTCCACACATGGAACATACGTGGTTGCAGGAATGGTCCGGTTGAGGCTCCTTCATACCACAGTTAGGACAAACGGTAATAGCGGGTGTCGGGCAAACGTCTGTTCTGTGTCCCGTTAGCTTGCAGGCATAGAAGAATTGTATAAAATTCTTGAATGGCAAACAGGGGACCTCGCCGCCCATACTGTACACAAACCTTGGTGCAATGGTGCAATGGGGCCAAAAAACGTGATCACTGCTTTCTTTGTCTTTCCAAGCATTCTGGCTCTAGAGATCTCGAATCCTTGTGTCCATTTGCGTAGATTTGCCAGGAGAGTTTCTGGGCTTATGTTGGGAGTCAAACCATGAATGACTCCTTTTGTGTGTCGTCTCCCACTGCTGCATAGGCATTGACATAATACAATCTTCCGTTGAGAGTGAGGCTTGTGATTTTTCTAGTGATATCTGCCACGTTCTGGTTGGGAGTGGAGATGATGAATATGTGGTATCCTGGCTGCAGCCGGAGCAAAAATTGGCTGCCGCTTATAGTACCTTGATAAGCGTTTGCAACTACTTCTGCAATTTGTGGTGCCGTTAGTTCTCTTATAGGTAGTCCTTGGGATGGTCGTCCTTCGGATGAAGTCTTCCTTGGGGAGAGGTGGTAGCGTGCGCTTCTGTGGTCTTCTTTGCGAGGTAGGTTGCGAAAGTGACTTCGATGTAGGACTCATGATGTCATAGTCTCCCTCTGTTGTCGTGAGTTTCTTTCCCGCTTTGGCGAGAGTTTTCTTTTTATAAACGGTAAGGACCATTTGCCCGCCTCCATTATCGTGGCGTTCCTTGCCTCCAGATGTACCGTAAGTTCCTTCGTTGTCTTGGTGGGTGATGTCAACACCCGCAACGCTCTCCTCAACCTGGTCCAAGGCCGACATATCAGGCTCTGCCTTCAGGTCTGTCTTGGAACGTAATGTCTTTTTAAGTGGTGTCTTAGTCGCTTTCAACCGGGCATGAGACGCCGCATGCGTTCTCGTAAGAGCGAACAAAGTTTTCGCCATCGGACGCTACCGCGCCGTCAACGCTTGGCGCGTCTCATGCGTAGGCGTCTCGCCGCCGCTGCGTTGCTCACGCGGTCACAGCGGGCATGTCGTTGAACGAAAATAGATTCGAAAAGGCTGCTCACCAAGAAACGTTTGTCATCCACGCGTAGCCCTGATGTTCCTGAGGTTGAGCAATTGTAGATCAGGTATGAGAAGAAAGGCACTTTTGATTATATATAAAATGTATGTCCGACCTGTGTTGGAGTTTACTGCATTCTTTTTTCTGGTGCGCCAGCCTACAAACTTCGGCCGCTCGTTCTGTTGGAAAGAGAGGCTTTACGGCTCTGCTTAGGACTTCCAAAGTATACTGCAAATGCAGTGTTATACCTTGAAGCACGAATACCAACCTTATTATGTCGCTTTAACATTCTTACTGGGCAGACCTTTTTACGACTATATGAAGCACCGTTTAACCCTGAAAAATTATTTTTATTTCCAATCCTGACCTTTTCTTCTCCGTGCATTGGCCCAGATTTACCAAACCACAAATAGTATTTGTTCAATCGTTACTTGAGCCCCTAAATGTACACGTTCATGATCTGATTCCTTTAACTGAGCAACGAAATTCTCCAGAAATTGTTTACCATGATATCTTCCCAACTCACGCTAAGCTATTACCTACAGGCATTTTAAATGGTTTATTGCAGGACCATTTAAGTACTCTGCCAACAAATGTCATTATAGCAACGGACGCATCTCAATCACATGAAAAATCAGGCGTTGGAATATATTGCCCCGTACGTGATTGGTCATTTTCACTTCGCTTACCAGACTTTCTTCCTGTCTTTCTGGCTGAATTCATGGCAATAATGTTAGCTTTGCGAAAGGTAAATATTTCCATTCCAGTCGTAGCAGTCATAACTGATTCATTATCAGTGTGTTCTTCTCTGTCCGCATCTGGTCACTCACCTATAGTGAAACTTTTTAAATCGTTGATCCCCTGTCATCTCCGAAGTATTCATTTATTTTGGACACCAGGGCACAAAGGTTTGTTGTTAAACGAAATAGCTGATTCTCTTGCGAAGGCATCCCTTTCGACACCAATTATTCCTATTTTCCCTCATACAGTATACATTACGGTGGCACGATTTCGCACACTTAAAATCAGGCAAAATTTATCTGACCCTGCACTGACGGCTTCTCCATAGTACAAACACTTGTTATTTCCCTGGCGCAGTGAACTGACTAATTCAAAGATGATGGAAGTTGTCATCACGAAATTTCGTTGCCGCGTTACCTCCCTCAATTTTTACTTGCATAGATCAGGCATATTGAATTCCCCTATGTGCATTTACTGTAATCAAGAGGAAACGATCAGTCATGTTTTATTACATTTTCGACGTTTCGATTTATTCACGCAAAGCATACTAGCACCACCTCTTGAAAGACTGGGCTTGCAATTATCACAACCTGATCTTCTTTCATTTGGAGCCTCTACACTGGGTTTCAGCCACGGGGATGTTTTATTCGCCGCTCAAGAATACATCACTGCGACTAAACGACTTTCTTGCTAAATTGCTGTCTCACTAAATTTCTTCTTTTTTTTGCTGCAAACTTGATATCGGTATTTCAAATCAAAATTAAGTTACAAAAAAAATTTGTAGGAATGACGCAATGCTGAAAGTTTAGGGCAAATTCACCTTATAATCGGCCAATCCCCTTCTTTGAATACGAGCCATTTGCACAGGGAAACAACAACAACAACAACTACTCGCACTTCAACGACCATAGCCATTAGTCTCGTGGGCACAAGTTTGCTATAATAAATATGCTTGTTTTAGTAAACTGTCTGCTTCCGCATCGCTACAGTATCTTTAGCAGTCCCTGTTTTCACTCTGCGCTATCTGGTTTTCGGCTTCGTTGTTTTTTCTTTTACTTTTTGGCATCTAAATTGCCCGAGAGCAGGTGACACGTGTCAACGTGCTCCAGCGCGAGCGAGCTTAGCGAGCCGCCATTATAAATTGTGAAGCGTTCGCAAAAACAAGTCCCTGAAAGAAGACGTGCTGTGTTCCCGCCTGCCTCATACAACCTCTCATCAGCAACGCCCCAGTGCGTGGTCTGGATGGCCACACAAGTCCGAACAGGACCGGGCGCGACTCAACGCTCTACAACTGGTGACCACCGCCGAGGCCACGTTGTCATACCGCCAACATTACTTCGCACGGCAGGACAGCCACCTCCGGTGGAGACCATGGTGCGCTGATTCCGCGGCCAGTACTCCCATTCCATCCTTACTGCGCTTGCAACTACAGCTGAGCCTGTTCAGAAACACGACATGATACTTTCAAAGCTACCAAGATTCCGCTACAGGATCGATTGTGAAGCGGCCTGGGACGAGCAGCTAGTGACACTCTGTCTCCCAACCCACTGCGCTTAACTGCTACTGCTCCAGGATCGTCTGGCGGCATCTGGGCGTGCCTTTTGACGTTACTTCCTCGTGCTGCGTGACCTCGCTCGAGGAGTTGTTCCTTTGCGTATGTAACATGGACCGCGCGGTCATGGAGCAACGTCGCCGCTCAAATACGCCATCCTGGCTGGAGCAGCAAGGTCCCGGTGCATCTGTGTATTGTTGCGCTTACTGAATGAACCTGTCGTGTACGGTGACCAGGCAATGGCAACATCCACTCTTTATTATTGAACGTATGATAAATAAACGGTTATTGACGTTATGTGCAACCTTCCAGTTTCTTTGATGAGTAATAATCGCCGATTCAGTCAAATACCATCAAACACTGGCATCATCTTCCAGATATGTAGTTGTTGAACTTTATACGCCGCAATGCTGCGCCAACACATTCTCTTCATGAAGGTGTTTAGGTTCGCCTACTCATGACCTACGAAACCTACGTCTTCAAAGTGTTTAGCGGTTGCTTTTGTCCTTGAATACCACGCCAGCTTTAAAGCTGGTCTCTCTGATTGGTTTTATTGAAAATTTATATACCTCTTGAATGTAATGTCCCGATACTACTATTATTTATCTGAAAGGTGTTTCCAGCGCTTTACCACGACGGCACGATGGTGGCACCTGCGCGTCGCTTTGCAAACTACACCTTATCACCTCCGTGACTGGCACGCATCTTTCTTCGCGGTCGTGCATCGCTTCGTTTTCGAAGATAACTGCCAGATAGTACTCATGCCTAACGTGCCTAGAAGCGCTTGTTCGCCTCCGTTAGATGCTGCAGTCACTCTAACGCAGCGCCTTCAGAATACCATTCACCGATTTTCTTGCGCAGAATGTCAAATAAATGTTTGCTCACTCTCTCCAGACGCAAGACTATCGTCTTTTGACGATATTCACAGTGTAACATGTAGATTCGGGCCAATTTTTTCTTGTCTCATCATCGGGCCGCTGGTCTATTGGGAGGGGCGCGCGTAGTTTGAATACTGCGTCTGTCTTGCTTCATTATTCCTCCTCCATGAACGCATCGTCCCGATGCATAAAAGCAGTGTTGCGTACTGAATGCGTGGACTACAATGGAGAAATAGGTATTATTTAGGATTGGGTGTGTATAGTTTGATGTTCATTGTCTGTCGTAGTATGGCTTCATTCTGACCACATGCACGATTTCTGTGGTACTTCAGCGCCTTGGTGAGCTCACTTGCCCTTCCGGTGACATCTCGTAGTTCAAGGAGCTGACGTGACGAAGGCCTTGGTAAGGGCCGAAATAGCAGTGCAGAAGCTTTTCGGAGAAGCCAGGCGTCCGCACAGGAGTCCAAAGTCAAACTCGGTCGCCTGGAACGTAGTCGACTCCTCTTCGTGGAAGGTTGTAACGGTTTGCATCAATGCGTTGTTGATTTATGTGATGCCGCGCCAACTGCCATGCTTCTTTGGCTCGCTGAATCAACTCGCTGATGTCAGGCTTGTGTTCTGTATTGTCGCTTACATGCAGCATCGCATATAATGGTGTGGTAACTATCCGACCATAGACTAGCTAGAATGGTGTCAGTTTAGTAGTCTCCTGCTCAGCAGTATTATAAGCGAAAATGGCGTACGGCAGTATCTTGTCCCACGTAAGACCTTCAAGTCAGCGTAAATGGACAACTTATCACTTAGAGAGTTCTGTTGACTAGCTCGGTTAGCCCATACGCTGGGAGGGCGGGGGGGGGGGGGGGGGAGCCGTTGTTTTCCTATGCCATGTGTGGGTAAGTTTCATAATAGACAGTGTCAGATCGGCTTTGAATGCGGTTCCTCGATCCGTGATAGCCACTTTTGGGGCACCATGCCATAGTAAATGTTAGGGACAAAACATTCAGCGACTTCTATAGCTCGGCTAGGCTGTCTCGGCACACCGGGTTAAGTAGTCCGTCGCCACTACTATCCATCGGTTTCCCAATGATGACGTAGGAAATGAACAGATTCGATCCATTCCTACTTGTTCAAACGGATATTCAGGGGGTTATCTTGGTTCTGTAGGTTTTAATGGAGGCGTTTTGCCTCATTGGCGATCTCTACATGTCCTCACATAATGCTGTACAGCATCCAGTAACTTTGGCCAGCAGTGCTTGGTGCGGTTGCGGGCCAATGTTCTACTCACTCCGAGGTGTCCTGCTTCTGGGTCATCGTGGCAGACATCCAGGATTTTGGGTCGCTAGGCCGAAGGAACGACCAGTAGGAATTTCTCCCTGCATGCTCGAAGTTTCTCTTATACAAAAAGGTTGTTTCTCATCAGGTACGACGACACTCTCTGGACAAAAATTCGAGGAACACCCACGGGTCACCTTTCCAGATGCTTGATCAGCTGAATTAATTCCGCGTCAGATCGTTGATATTCAGTCATGTCTGCGGTGCTGATGGCTCCAAGAAACGGAAAGTCGTCTCCCTCTTCCACAGGTGCAGATTGCACTGGCGCGCGTTACAGGCAATCAGTATCACTGTGCTCGCGACCCGACTTGTATAGGAGTGTTATGGCGTATTCTTGTAACCTGAGGCTCCATCTAGCAAGTCGCCCAGACGGGTCCTTTAGGGCTGCGAGCCAGGACAGTGAGTGATGGTCGCTCACTGCTCGAAATGGTCTACCATATAAGTACGGACAGAATTTTCGTATGGCTCATATTACCGCCAGGCTTTCTTTTTCCATCACCGAATAATTCATTTCCGCTCTCGAAATTTTGCGACTAGCATATGCGACCATTCGTTCGTTTCCGTCTTGCAGCTGCACGAGGACGGTGCCTAGTCCCAAATTGCTTGCGTCCGTGTCAATCTTTGTTTCGGCTTCTTCTTAGAAATGTGAGGGGACGGGGTGGTTTAGGAGTCACTGTCATAACTCATTGAACGCGTCTTCGTGCCTGCTTGTCCAGGTGAAAGGCGTGTCTACTTTCGTTATTCGGGTTAGTGGTTCCGCAATCTTCAAAAAATATTTGATGAATCTTCAGTAATAGGTACAAAGTCTTAAGAATCGTCTCACAGCCCTCTTATTCGTTGGTCTAGGAACTTTTCTACAGCTGCTGTTTTTTCAAGGTCAGGTAGAATGCCTTCAGAGCTAGCCAAATGACCGAGGAAAAGCACTTCATGAAAACCAAAGCGACACTTTCGGGGCTTTATCGTCATCCCTGCTGAACTAATTGCTTCGAGCACAGTCCGTAGTCGTTCCACGTCTGATCGAAGTTGGCCAAAAAGATCGCGACATCATCGAGATGAACAAGGCAAGACTGCTATTTTAACGCAGACAGCACAGTGTTCATCATCCGCTGAAATGTGGCGGGTGTGGAACACAGGCCAAATGGGAGTACCTTGAAGTCGTATAACCCATCTGTGGTGACGAAAGCAGGAGACAGCCGGAGAAATTCTATGCTTTGGTGGCAGGGAAATTCCGGCGGCTCCCCGCGCCGACGACGGCTGGTGCGCTGATAACTGGCGCGGGATCAGTTGTTTCATGGTTCCGGGCTGCTTCCTCGAAGCCCATCTGGGTTTGGAATCACTGTGATTACCCACCTCCTCCACCAGAATTGTTACGCACTATCCAGATGGTGTTAGAATAACTTTTTATTGGGGCTAACTTGTCGCCGAAAAGTAAAGGAAAATGTAGCAGCGTTTATAAAACGCGATTCGCAAAAGAAATCAATCTCCGAGAAGACTTCGCGCAGTGAACCACTTCGTTCTCGTCAAAATTCCGCGCTGAAGAGGCGCGCGCCGTCACGGCCTTTTCTTCTCTCATCCTCGCGCCGCTGGTCTCTTGGGGGGCGCACGAACTAGCGCGCGAAGTTTGAATACTGCGTGTGTCTGCCTCAATATATATATAAGTATTGTATAATAAAAATTTTGAACGAGCAATAGGTTAGGCATTTAGGTAAGATTTATTACATAGCGTAACTTTCATGTCGCCATTTGTTCTGTGAGTGTGTGTGTCCTTGCTGCATTATGGATGATGATGAACTCATGATGTTTTCGGAGGCGCGCTGAGCAAGCCGTTGTTCCAAGTATCATATCTCGAAGCTGTCTGGAGGAAGGCATTCATAGGGGACGCGCACACCTTGCACGACGTCTTAAGCAATCCAGGAGCACCTGAGGGGAATTTAAAAGGATCAAACTGCGCTATAGAGTATCTTCGTGACCTGCTCATCCTTCTCTGAAAGTTGTCTCGGAGAATGGCCCTGCAACTTCAAGTAAGCATAGGGATCTGCTGTTTGCTCAAATAGTAAGTCCATTCGATTCCTGCAGTATCGCCACCGACAACTGCCGCTGTTCCAGAACACATGTGCGATGGCTTCGAATTAGTCAGAATGAAGCAGCAGAAAACGCGCGCGAGAGACGGCCTAGGAGGGACAGTGGGGAATTATCTCAGTATCACTTCCCGGTGCGAGGCTACTGCTCACGGCAGGCGTGGCGTGGTCGCCTTGGTATGCTGGTCTTTGTGGCTTCCTGGCGACATGCCGGGGGTTTCTGCGTGCAGCATGATCCCTCCAATAAACTCTAATGCCCTGAATGTGAGCTGGAATGCGGGATCATGCCGCACAACTTGCTGAATCTTTTCTTGTTGACTTGGTCTCGGTAAGAGATGATGCTGTAAGCGTATGTAAACGCCTGCAGCAGTGTTCAGGGGAGTCAGTAAGGGGGTAGAAGGTGCGTTCTACAATCTACGGATCATACAATACACTGCCGCATGGAATACACGTGCTTCTGCGCCTTGCGCTAATGCACCCTATTTCTTTCTTTCGTGTCCTTGCTGAAAAAAATTTCATTATAGTGTACACATGTGCATGGCTGTGTTACTACGGGTGCATGTGAACGACATAAGATTGTGTATAAATATGTGCATGAGTGTTCCACGTAGATTACGTGTCATGTTGCCGCCAAAAAACACGTATGTCTGCTAGCCACATGGCATGCCTGCCTAAGTATAGCCATGTATAGTGCTACTAGTAAGCTTGCATCACTGGCGAGAGCTTGGATACGACCGAAACATATATCTACGAAGAACATTAGCTCCGCTTATAGCTCTAAAGCGCCGCTAGTGCGAACTGCGTACTTTTAGACAAAGAGCTCACTGCCAGGTGAGAATTTGGCTATTAGCGATTTCACTAAGCTGGTAGCAGGTACCCCTTTTTTTCTCGTCTTTTACTAGTCGAACGATATGCTTCTGCTCAGTTTTTTTTCAGCCATGCCAAGGCACCCAAGAGAGCGTTCATTCGACTGTGCACTTTTCACTCACTAAGCTACACATCCAAGGCAGCAATCACACTCTGCGCGCCGTGTGAGATAAAGTACAACTACACAGCTCTGGGCAACTGTTGACGCCTTTGCGTCATAATAAACAATAGCATTTTCTGCCTGAAACAATTTGCATTTCTGAAAAAAATGTATTGTTCCTATAATCACAATTATCGTGGCCGGAAAAGCTGTACTGCCTGCTTATATTCAGTGCCTATTCGCGCTTTGTATGCCTATAATATACAATGTTTATATATATATCATTTAATTTGGTATAGAAAAATAAACTTAGTTATTTGTGAATTTATTTTATTAGAGGAGTAATCACTATATTAAATTGCACAATGGTGTATTTGTTGCAAAATAGTGTTTAACAGGAGTGAAAATTTTCGCAGCTCTCTATGAACACCGCCTTTTAATTTTTTCGCGGTTTTGAGATGTTAATTCATAACAATTACATTACTGTTACGGCAGTATTTTCTAAATGCTTGAGGATCAACTTCAGTTACTGCGCTTATTTTGAGAATGGTTTTGTGCCATTACTCAAGGAATCATCATTGTCGTTGTAAAATTCTAATTTATCATCGACTAGCACACCGCTCTCAAATTACTCGTTAGTTACGCTTATCTGATTACTCGTTTCTTGGGCAATCACCCAGAGTAGGTGATTGCCATGTCTTTCGGCCATCATCGTCATATACATCATCAACAAAGCGCTTACGCATAGTTTTCTTTTTCTTTTTGGAATGTTCACCGTGCACGAGAGCAGGTAACCCACGCTCACGAGAACTACCACGAGCGATCGTGAGCGAGTCATTGTCCCCAATCGAGGATCTCAAAGTGGTCGCTAGAAAACGCTCATTTGACAAGACCAGCAGTGGTACCACATTGCGGAACTGGTCTTTGGAGATCACCAACCACCAATAACAGATGGCTACCCAACATGGACCTGCACCGGGTGGAAGCCACGCTCTCGATCGGCGGTCTCTGCCGTGGCTTGCTGGGCCAGCGGTACTGCGGCCTTCAAGGGACCTATTGGAGCACCACTGCTGCCAGGGCAAGTGCTTCCATTCGTTCCGAGCTGTATTTCGGGCAAGAATTGGTTTTCTTCTTGACAACCATGAGGTGGCTTTTACCAGCGTGTCGCAAGAACACCGAGCCTGATGTGTCCTCGGACGAGCAGCTGGTGGCACTCGCCACCTCAGCAGCCTAGCTGCTGCTACTAATGAGCGCTGGGAAGGCGGTGCCTTGAATTCCCTTTGATGTCCGCAAGTCTGCGTGCTGCTTACCCGGTTCGAGGAGTTCTACACAGCGAAGAACACTTCCTGGTGGGGCCACGCAGCCACAACTTTACCGACACGACAGGCCCGCGAGGTTTCAGTGGTTGAAGCAAGCGCCACCGAACTTCGCGTACATGCTAGTGACAATGAATCGCGGGCGTGGAACCACCGAATGTACGGATCATAGTATAGCTTATAATGGTTATTTCGAATACACGCCTATCTGCGTCATTCGTTGCCTCTTATTTTCCTCACTAAACGCACCGTGAGACAATGGGTACATTTGACAATAGAAGCATATTTGTATGCATGCTTAACGCATTTAGTCGAAGGCTGTGTTTTGTTCCTTGACGTTTTTGTTATACTTTTTGCTGGAATTAGCTATAACGCACTGGCGGTTCAATTTAAAGCCCAGATGGCCACCAACATGACATGTATTCACAAATGCCAGGAACCATCTCGCACTGTAACCAAACGCTCGCAGCTATTATATATATTGTAACGCACAGTTCAATGAACACTTTTAGTAGACTAACGTAGACAGGGTGAACATGTGCCCGAGAATAATAGTACAGCTTGATCGGAATCTCCTAGCAGTCCCCGCGATTCATTTCTGCTTCTTTATTCACGTTCTTTTCTCTTTCAGCACGGGACGCGCGGAGCTGGGCCCCGCAGGCTCGTGCGCCGCACATCATCCTGAGGGCATAGGTATCGGCTAGCGTGACAAGCTTGAAGTCACACTGTATCACTATGTACGGGTGCGTCGCCGCTGTCGTATAAGCCTTCCATCATTTCGGGGTCTTCGGTTCGCCGCCGTCGCTTTGCAGGTGTTTGTTGGTTCTCGTTCGTCTATTAACTGTGGCGCACAACCACTGTGGGCGAATTACCAACAGTTGAGTGTTTTTTTTTTGGCTGTGTGAAGGTTTAGAATAACGGAGATTATATATTTAATGTTCACAGAATACATGACAGTTTTAGTCTATGATCTAATATGTACGTTTATTACAAACAAATAAAACGAAAATAGCTCTCTGTCTTGTCGGGCTAACTTTTGTCTCCTTGAGTTTTTGTGAACAAGTAGGGAGTAGTGGGGTTTATGGAGTTTCTTTTTTGCATATACCAATTCAGGTCGAGGATAGTTTTCTTGTAGGCCACAGTGGCACGTATCCATTATGTGGCAATGCACACAAATCAAGGCTAGCTCAAAGAGCTTCGCTGCTAAAGAAACATATAATTGTGATACTTGCACCCTTGGCTTTCGTGCTCAGCATTATCGTGGAGCACTGATGTTGAGTATTAGACACGCCGGATATTTCCTTCATGTAGGTGATAAAAATTGAAGAGGATGCTGGGAAGGTACAATGCCATGCTGGTTCGTATGCTGCTTGAAACTGGCAGCCAAAGCACATTTATACGACGTGGCGTGTCTACGAGGCTGGATATACCTTCCGCCGGCACAGACTAGTTGTCTTTGCAAATGTTTGGCATTTTCAAAAGTTTTCACAACTACCTATACTGAGACGTGCAAATCATGCTGCAGAGTCGCTACGATGCAAACGAAATCATGTTGGATGTTCTGGAGGTGGCAGATATGTAGGATGATCACGCCAGATATCGGGCAAGATCTTCTGATGCAGTTGCACGAACGCAAGATGATTGTGTCTGATGAACCACAACTCGGAGATCGACTTATATATTTTGGTGCCGTGAAACCCAGGAGAAGACTGACGTCTTGCACCGAAGATGGACCGCCTGCGACGCAGCAGAGGCAAAGTGCGTCCTTCTGTTACTACTTTTTTAGTTTCAGTAAGCATCAAATTCAAGGCGAATTTTATTGGTGAATAAGCCACCGATATTTGTCTCTGTAGGTTAGTTCATCAGAGACAGCTGTATTTTTATGTATGAATAACGTGCGTGGGTATCCTTCTTTATTCAAAAAACTGCGCGCGTGCTGCTCCTCTAGACCGGCCGTGGAGGTGGCTACCTACTACTACGATGACGACTACTACTGCACACATCACGGACGCATGACGCATGGCTTAAGGAGTTCGCCCCTAAACACTAGGAACACAAGAACGCACTTTGAGCACTATCTGAGCAGAAAAGGTTCCCACGTTAAACTCGCTAGGCGTAACCTTCTTGGTTATAGCAAGGTTTAGCGAGGGTTGGGGAGAAGTGCCATGAACTAGTGGCGGTGTTACGCCTAGGAGCAGTGGCGCCTTCGAGACCGTGTTGGCGTCTCGCCTTCGTAACAGCGGTGAAAAGTGGGAACTATACAAGAAGCGCACGCTGTAAAAGAGTGCGGCAGTGTCACGTCTCGTTTAGTCCTTGTCTGCCGAGCCCTATGACACCCCTATGACCATGTGTTCAGCATACAGTGGATGATGTTTTCCTTCAATTTTCACCAGCTGAGTGGGTACCCTTAACATTCTCAGATTTTTTAGGAGGTTTGAGAGGACAGTCCCCACAGAGTCCTTTTTCGGCCTAATTTATGAGGGCCATGTTCAGCGTCCTGATTACCAATGTATGAGTGTCTATCAGTGAGAAATTGCATAATATATTTTACGACGTTTTTGCCGCAATGTACTTGTGTAAAGTGTGTAAAAATATTGTAATGGGTCACGTAATCAAGGCCCCTTTTGGTTCAAAGCGAGCACAACTTTCTAATTTTTGGGATGTGCGATCGGGTCGAGGATCTCACGATGGAACTAAAGCAAGACATCCTGTGAGGGCAAAACCCAAAGGTGGTGTCTGCATATGCATTTTCGGTATTCAGAAACTCGAACAATCTGTCGTGCACCATCGTCTCCATTATTTTTCCCACCCAAGAAGATAGATATACAATTAAATAATTATTTTATTTTTAATAATAATTTTATTTCTTTATTTTACTATTAACTTACTGACGAAGTGCAGGTTATACTGCAGTGCACGTGATTTTAATTGTTAAATGACCCCTTTACTACATGGCAAAATTCGGCTACGGCAGTCATGTTGTCGATAGAGTTCAGAATGATTGAAGCCCGTGTAATTTCATTAGGTGCACGTTAAAATCCAGGTGGTGGAAATTTCCAAAGGTTTTTACAGTAGGGCGCTTCTCATAATCCTTTCGTGGTTTTGAGACGTTAAACCCCAATAATAAAATTCTAGTTGCAAACATTTGCTTTAGTATATGCAATCAAATAATGTCTTTATTTAAATCAAAGGTTTGAGTCGTTTCTAAGGAATCATCACCACACTCATCCTTCATTCATGATCGAGTGGCGTGGAGCTTTCATATCTTCGTTTTCTTCTCAATTTTTCACGGTGCACAAGGACAGGTAACCCGCGCTCAAGAGGACTTCCACGAGCGATCATGAGCGAGGCGTCGTTCCAAATCGAGGATCTCGAAACCGTCGCTAGAAAGCGTACTACGAGAGACGCACAAGCCACGCCATAAGGAGCGTCTTAGCGTCTCACGTTGTCGTTAGCGTCTCACGGCGTCTCTGGGCTGGCGGACGCCCGTCATGGCAAGCCAGCCCCCGAAGAAGACGCTAGCCTTCGACGTAGTCGTCCCCGAGGGGACTAGTCCCGAAGACGTCGTTGACGCGACGTCTTCAAAAGTAGGAATCGAAGAAGTATACTGCGTTCAGCACTTTGGAGGCCGGAACTACCAAGTCACCGTCAACAGTGAGGCCGCACTGGCCCAAATCGTAGACGCGTCGCACCTCATCATCCGAGGAGAGCGCGTCGCCATCGTACCCCTGGGACCCCAAGTGACCCAAGTGACCGTCCTGTTCCTGCCGTGCCGCGTACCCAGCGAAGTCCTCGCACAAGCACTCTCTCCATACGGGAAGGTGCTGCACATCACCAGAGGACTCATGGGGTCGCGCCCAACCGTGACCACTGGGACGCAATACGTCCGCATGGAAATGAAGGCTTCGTCACCGGTGCCCAACTACCTCAAGGTCGCGGGCCATCGAGTAACCTGTGACTATAAAGGCATCCAGCGAGTGTGTCGTCGATGTGGAGACAGTGGGCACTTCCGCATGAACTGCACAGCTCCGTTTTGTGGAAGGTGCGGCGTTTATGGCCACGACGGGAAAGGCTGCTCGCTGCCGTGTCGCCGTTGTGGGGACCCGCATGCCACCGTGGCCTGCACCATCAGGCCATCGTATTCCGAGGCGGCATCCAAGGATTTCCCCCCACTTCAACCAGGAACGCCATCTAAGAACAAGTGCGATGATTCGTCAACGCGAGCCGTGGTAACCGACCACGACCAAGGTGTGCCAATCACGACGCTGCACCAGACGCCCACTGCGTTTCCAACGATTCCGGGCCTGGTAATCCCTCCAGGTACTGAAAACTTAAGTTCTCCGCGTCCCGTGGCCATTTCTGAGGAATCGCAGGCCAAGCCCTCGTCAGACGAAGCGCCTCGTGAGGACGGCGTCTCGGATGGGAATATTGCATCTGAGGCTCCTCGCGTTGCTGCTCTGTCGACAACAAGTTCAGGTGTCATCGAGGAGTCTACACCTCAAGACGACGACGCCTGCATCTACGAGGACTCCAACAGCACCACGAGTGAGGCGCCCCTACAAATTGACGAAGACACCAGCTCCAGTGATATAAGCCAGGACAGTGGAGACGTCTTTGTACCATCCTCGCTCAAAAACCCGGACACCAAACGCCACCGGATAACTACTCGTGACTTGGAAGCCCCCACCAGAGACAGAAGTCCCCTGCGGACTTCGACGCGATCCCGGAAGCCCCGAGCCTCCGGTGGATCGCCTGGCCGGAAAAAATGACTCAGCCACTTGCGGGGCATTGGCTCCCGCACCTGATTAAGGTACCCCTGCATTTGCGTGATCCTATAGTATGTTTTCATTTTCCCCATGGCTCTTACTCTAAAAGTTATTACTTTTAACGTTCAAGGTTTCCGAAATCCACAAAAACAGGCTGAGGTATTGGCTTTTGCACGTTCAGTGCACTGTGATTTGCTGTTCGTGCAAGAAACAAATTTTTTTCAAGCTTTCTGATGTACTCGCTTTCAAGCGCGCGTTCAATATTGATTGTTTCTTTTCGTACGCCAGCACGCATTCGACTGGCGTCGGAGTCGTTATTTTTAACCGAGGTCTTTTACGTGACCATCATGTTTCCTTCGATGCCTTCGGACGCGTGCTGGCGTTCGACTGCACCTTTTTCTCGTTAAGAATAAGATTTGTTGCCGTGTATGCCCCAGCGGCACGCGAGAACTCAAACGCGTTCTTCCAATCTCTTGATGCGTTGCTTTTAAATTCCCGACATGTGGTACTTTTAGGGGATTTCAATTGTGTCTTAGACTCACACGCAGACGTTCGAGGTCCGGGTCGTGGCCGGTCAAACTGGAATGCCAGAGAATTCGAACGTCTAGTGCAGCAATTGGCATTGAGTGACGTTCATCAAAGTGCGCATGGCAGTAATTATGCCTATACTTGGCGTCGAGCAGCGTCGAGCAGCCGAATTGATCGCGTGTATGCATCCCCCAGTCTCATTACCTACGTTCACGACACCGGGGTAATGTCATTGCCACCGACACCAGTATACATTAGCGACCATCGGCCGGTTATGTTCTCTCTCCGCCTGCCAGCGGGGACGCCAACGGTTCACAGACCATGGCGTCTCGATTGCCGCGTCCTCCAGGACTCTCAGGCTACGGAGAAATTATCCCGAGCGTTACGCGCATCGCTCATTGGGGCGGATGTAGCTGATTGGGATCGCCTCAAAGAACAGTGGCGACATCATTGCAGTGCGTCGGGCAGAGGACTTTGCACCCGTATGTCAAAAGATGCGTCATTGTTAATCCAGAAGATACGCATTGCCAATCGAGATCCCAGTCCTTCCACTGTAATGCGGGCATGGCAAGAGGAGCTCGTTGAACGGTACCAGTGTATTATACGCGCTTCTTCACTTTCGGCGGCAGCTTGGCGCTGTAGACGTGCACCCTGTGCGCACCCTGAGGTGCTAAGGTATGCACGCAGAGCTCTGCTTTGTCCACCAGGCTCGCCTGCCCACTCGCTGAACTCTATCACCCCAGCTGCTGCGGGTACGCGCGACTTTCAGGAATTCACTCAACACTTTGAGTCAATGGCTAAATCTGGTGCTAATATCTGTTACCCAGGATCCGTTTCTTCGCATCCTCTGTTAACAGATTTACCTCATGATTCCAACATGTCAAATGACGTCGTCCTATCACCGCCATCCGATGACGAAATCAAAGGCGCATTAGACGCAATGAAAAAGGGATCGGCCCCAGGGCCTGACGGACGTCCTGCAGAGTTTTATGTACAGTTCTGGCCTATCATTGGTCCAACTATGTCACGCGTCATTCGCAAGTGTTTCCAAGATATTACACTTCCAACTTCTTTCCACAAAGGCCGTATAACACTAGTTCCCAAGAAAGACCCAATGTCCACGCGACCAGAAGATTGGCGCCCTATTACCCTGCTCAATGTAGATTACAAGCTCTTGGTTAACATTTTGGTGCGCCGAATCAGTCCATTTCTTGCAACATTAATCGCTCCCAACCAGGTCTGTTCTGTTCCGGGCCGAGAAATACACACCCATACGTGGTTAACGCGGGACATCATTCAATACACTATTGAATGATAGTGTATTGGGCATGGAAGCATCGGCAGAAGCATGTACTCATTCATGCTTCCCTACGTTTTGCAGTTTCTCGTCGAGTGCCTGAGTACAGCCAACGCCGGAGCATTGCTACCGCTCAGCGTACATTCCAGCGTGACTTTCCCTTCGACTGCTAACAGCACCTACCTGGATACAACCCAGGGTCCGGTGCTCTGCACTTTATCTCATCAGAGCTGGTTCTTCGAGGGGAGGGATCTCGCACGTGCCGCAGCAAAATCGTCATCGGCCACGACGACAGCGACACCACTGGCCCCTTTAAAACCGTGTTGCACGCATGCCACCGGCAGTGGGCATGGAAGCATCGGCAGAAGCATGTACTCATTCATGCTTCCCTACGTTTTGCAGGTCAGTTATTTTAACAGACTACCGTGTAGGAGTTTTCGATCTGACAACCCTTTTATTATGGTGCTTCCATGCCCAGAAGCCCTGTTACAGCCTTTTTGTGACCTTTTGTTGTTAATATGTGGTGATGTCGAGCAGAACCCGGGACCCAAGGATGATCAAATTACTGAAATACATAAATGGTGAAAGATATGCAAGAACGTTCGATTCGCATTGAAACCACGCAAGCGGTAATGTCAGGTGACATCCAGGAGCTTAAGCAACATCAGCTTTCGCTTACTAAAGACATTTCCAACATATTGACGCGCCTGGAAACGGTTGAAAAGCGGACATCCATTATAGACAACATTCAGCGCGAACTGACGGCAACGAGTCAACTTACAAGGCAAGTGCAGGGCGACATGCTTGGTCTACGTGCGCGTCTCGATGAGGCTGAGGATCGCTCTCGGAGGGATAATCTAGTATTCTTTGGTATCGCAGACAATGCCTCTGAAACTACGCAGCAGACTGAGGAAACTATCTTGAGCTTATTTCGCCAGTCCCTTGATCTAACTTTATCTGGTGATAACGTTGCACGCGCACATAGAATCGGCCGCTTTTCCACTAATAAAGTTCGTCCGATTATAGTAAAATTTTCCACCTACAAAACGAAAGAAATGGTTCTTTCAAAACGTCACATGCTCAAAGGAAGCAAAGTGGTTATGCGGGAGGATTTTTCTGCTAACACTCGCCGTACTAGAGCAATGCTGACCAACTTCGCCAAAGAGCTTCATTGCCCTTTCAGTGTGCGCTATAACAAACTTTTTGCAAATGAGAAATGTTATGGCTACGACTACGTTACTGATACAGTGCATGAAATCGGGCCATCCAGACGCGTAACTAATAACGCTAGTGTCGCCAACTCCTCTTCTCGGCAACTTCGTTCTGGTCGACAATTTAATGCTTCCTCGGGAAGCTAGGATGAAGCAAGGGGTGGTGGCACTTGCGTTGACCACAGAAAATTGATCGTGCTGTCTACTAATGTTCGCAGCCTCCTGTCCAAGAAAGATGAAATGAGTGCAGCAGTTAATGATTCAAACGCCGATATTATTGCGGTAACTGAAACGTGGCTTTGCGACAAAATACGAAACGAAGAGCTGCTGTGCTGTGATAAAAAATACAAAATATATCGCTGCGACAGACCTAATAGATGTGGCGGTGGTGTTCTTCTTGCGGTGAATGAGAGCATTGAAAACTACGCTGTTGCAATAGACTCGGTTTTGGAGGCAACATGGTGTTGCCTCAACGTGGCTTTTAGAAAAGTTGTCATTGGCGTATGTTACCGCCCACCTTCAGGAAGTGCAAACTTTTGCAATGACCTACATGATTGTCTGAGCCATGTGAAGGTTTTGTTTCCTCGCGCAGCTGTGATTCTACTAGGCGATTTCAATTTCCCTAACATTGTGTGGTCAAATTCTTATTCATATTCCTTGCCTAACTCAGCGGAAGCGGAGCATTTTATTCGCATCTGTTCAGATTTTGGTTTGACGCAGCTTGTTAATTTTCCTACGCGCGTTACCGATACTACGTCATCCATTCTTGATCTTATATTGACATCAGAACCAGATATTGTATCTTCAGTGTCCAATGTACCTGGTATCAGTGATCACGATATTATTCAAGCAAATATATTGCTGCCATTCTCACGCATGCGTAAGCAGCTTAAAACTATACGGGATTACAGAAAGGCTGACTTTGACTCAATTAACAAGGATTTGGGCACATTCCTAGATGAGTTCTTACCCAACTACCCTGAAAGATCGGTGCAGAGCAACTGGGACTTATTTAAAGCTAAAGTTTCAGAGCTAACCGTTAAACATATCCCTATAAAACAAGTTCTTTCCTATACACGTGCTCCATGGTACAACAGATACATAAACCGCCTTTCAAACCGTAAGAAAAGGTTTTATCGTGCTGCTGTCAAATCCCCGTCTGATAAACGTTGGTCTACTTACAAATCTGCTGCCACAACCTATTTATCTGAAGTGAAACGAGCTAAGTCTTCCTTTTTTAGTCACACTCTACCGGTTATGCTGAAAAATAACCCTAGACAGTTTTGGAATTTCATGCGTGGCAGCGAGCGCCGCGCTATAGCCTTGCTGACAGCTGAAGGGCATCCCGTGCCCGACGTAGAATGCGCATCTGTACTAAATGACACATTCATAAAAGCTTTCTCTCACCAGGCGACCATCAACAACCAAATCTCCTTGCCGTCACCCCATTACCTACCTATGGACGCTATCTTCGTTACCTCGGAAGGTATTCGTGCGGTCATTAAGAAACTTAAAAACTCATCATCATGTGGAGTTGATGGTATCAATGCTAAATTCCTGAAGAACACTGTTGAATACTCCTCTATTATCCTGTCATGCATTTTTTCACAGTCCCTGCAGCATTCTAGCCTTCCGGAAGACTGGCTGGTCGGTAAGATAGTGCCAGTTCACAAATCAGGGCTAACACACAATCCATCAAACTTCCGTCCAATTTCACTGACATCTGTCCCGTGCAAAATACTTGAGCATATCATTTTCACCCACCTTGTTAACTTTCTCGAGTCTAACCAGTTTTTCACACCCTCGCAACACGGTTTCCGCAAGAATTTTTCTTGCGAAACGCAGCTCTTAGTCTTTACAAACGACCTGCATGTCCTACTCGATTCTGGATTCACCATTGACTGTATTTTTTAGATTATTCTAAGGCATTCGATAAGGTCAGTCATCAGTTACTACTTCTTAAGATGAAACACTTAAACCTAGACCCTAACGTGTTTAACTGGATTCGAGCCTTTCTTTCCAACCGAACACAGTTTGTTTCTGCTAACAATATTGATTCCCCCGTCCAGCCGGTGCTCTCGGGTGTTCCCCAAGGCTCTGTGTTGGGACCCTTACTGTTCTTAATTTTCATGAACGACCTGCCAACTAATGTCTCATCAAAGGTATGCCTATTCGCAGATGACTGTGTAATTTATCGGAAAATAACTAACCAAAATGATGTTACCTCGCTCCAGACGGATTTAAATAACATATTTACCTGGTGTCAATTAT
This sequence comes from Rhipicephalus microplus, assembly GCF_013339725.1. Taxonomy (NCBI): domain Eukaryota; kingdom Metazoa; phylum Arthropoda; class Arachnida; order Ixodida; family Ixodidae; genus Rhipicephalus; species Rhipicephalus microplus. The sequence goes on from NW_023610568.1 coordinate 25,965, forward strand.
GTAACATGGAACTAAACATTTCAAAATGCAAAGCAATGCGTGTGTGCCGCACCTCACTTGCGTATCCAGATTATCATCTCAATGATACCCACCTCGAGTCTGTTTCATTTTACAAATACCTAGGTGTTCATATTTCCAGTAACCTGTCATGGAACCACCATGTGGAGCACATCATCGCCAAGGCTAACCGTTCTCTCGGGTATTTTCGCAGGAACTTCTACATGGCGCCCTCATCCCTTAAGAAACTTCTTTACACTACTTATATTCGTCCATCACTTGAATACGCATCATCCGTCTGGGATCCTGGTGGCACTACACTTACACATGAATTAGAAGCAGTCCAGAATCGTTCAGTTCGCTTCATTTCAGCCAATTATAACCGCACGGCCAGTGTTACCTTAATGAAGTCCCAGCTCAACCTTCCTGAACTCGCCATTCGGCGTAAAATAGCCCGACTCAGTCTCCTTCATAAACTTTATCATAGCAAAAATCTTCGTGAACAGTTTATTAAACCCCCCTCATTCATATCACCCAGATTGGACCATCTGCAAAAAGTTCATGTTCCCCGCTGCAGAACCGTAACCTATTCGCATGCCTTCATTCCAAGAACCACATCCGAATGGAATCTACTACCACAATCAGCTACGGCTATTACCGATACATCACGTTTTAGGGCCTTTTTGCAAAACATGTTTTGCGATGTTTGATTTTGCTTCGTGTTATATATGTCGTGCTTTTTTTTTTTAATCAAAATCGTTGTCATGTATTCCCGCTGCTACATTTACTTCTTTGTTACTGTGTGTTTTTGCCAACCGCTTTGTATTTTCCCTTCTTTTCCTTTACGTTTTGCCGTTTTGCCGTTTTTTTTTTTAACAAAATCGTTGTAATGTATTACCGCTACTACATTTAATTCTTTGTTACTGTGTGTTTTTGCCAATCGCTTTGTATTTTCCCTTCTTTTCTTTTACGTTTTGCCGTTTGCTGTATTATTTTGTATTGCCACTCCCCTCTGTAATGCCTTCGGGCCCTGAGGGTACCATAAATAAATAAAAAAAATAAAATATTAGCCGATGTGCGCAAGGACTGTTGGTTTCATTAGATCAAGAGAAAGCTTTTGATTTCATAGAACATGGCTACATACTAAATGTTTTACATGCATACGGATTCCCGGATAAGTTCATTGACCTTATCAGTGCGATGTACACTAATTTAGAAAGTACCCTTTACTTAGATTCCCGTGAGAGCCACGCATTTAGAGTCACGCGTGGGGTCCGTCAAGGGTGTCCCCTCTCCCCAGTGTTATTTATCCTTGCATGAGAGCCCTTCTTAAGGGCCTTTGAACATCACCCGCAGATTCGTGGCTTACCTCTACCCGGTAAAACTCAAGTAAAGGTCGCTGCATATGCAGATGATATCACTCTATATGTACATAATGAACAGTCGCTGCAGTATGCTCTTGATACATTCCATGATTTTGGTATTATCTCCGGTGCAAAGTTAAACTTTTCTAAAAGCCAGTATTTTTTCATTGGGAACCCCAGCGGTCGTATCAACATCACGTCGCCTTTACAGTGGTCTCCTGAGATTTCAATACTCGGAGTTACTTTCACTGTATTTGGTATACAGGATAGCGTCTGGTCATCCGTTGTACAAACTCTTCTAAATGATATCAAAGCAGCCAGGCACTTCGAATTCCCCCTCTTGGAACGCCGATACTTAACTCAAACGGTGTACCTAGGAAAATTTTGGTACCTTTGCCATTCTGTTAAACCACCGCTCCACGTCTGCAGGAAAGTGCAAAGCTGCATCAGTTCATTTTTTTGGTCTGGTGGCACAGAATTGTTATCGCGTCCAGCGTTAGCTCAGCCGCGAGATCAAGGCGGTTTTGCATTCCCTGACGTTTCCGTCGCGGCTTCTACATTGTGCCTCCGCACTCTATTGCGAATACTAAGCAATGATGACATGCCCGCTCAGACACTGGCTCGCTATTATCTGGGGCCATCACTGCGTGTCTTCTTGCCGGATAGCCAAATAAACAAAGGTCCCCAATCAACTTAATTACCATCTTTGTATCGAGCCCTTCTGGCATTTCGCCGACGTTTGGAAGCTACGTGCCCAGAGATAGAGGTGGCCGATTCTAAAATGGTGGACACAATGGCCGCCCTTCTACGGCCCTTGGTGTCCCAGCATCGTCAATCTGTATTGAACCGCGCTTGGAAACCAATAACTGCCGCAGTGTTGCCAGGGCATCTCAGAGACTTTGTCTGGAGGTTGGGCTGGGGCTTGCTTCCCACGCGAGATCGGTTGCAGCGATGGCAGGTAGTTCGCACTTCCACTTGCCCCAACTGCGTCATGGTAGAGACCAATCGACATGTGACGTTTGAATGTGTGGTTTCCCGCCTTTTTTGGCGTGCGGTTAATACTGGTTTTCGAGGACAGGGTGTGCGAACTTTCGTGTCCAACGGCCGATTTCCGCGTAGCCGCTTCTCCGCTCTCTTAATAGTTGCGGGGCTGTTCAGCCTTTCGAGAAACCGATGTGAGGCCGTAGCTGCCAATTGCCGCCTGCGTGCCTTGTGGCCGATACTGGGGAGAATGAGACGAGAGATCCTCGCGTTCCTCTCCGAAGAGCTTTTCTTCCTCGGGGAGCAAGAGTTTCTGCGGCATTGGTCGTGCCCTTTCGTCAATGTGGAACACGAAAGGATACAACTAATTTTTCGACCGACTTGGTGCTAAGCAGCGCCCGTTGAGTTGTTATATATGATTTCATTTGTTACAAATTGTGTTTCATTTGGATCTATTGTATCGTTATACCCTTGTATTGTGATATCACATTGAATATTTCTGTACATGTATGCCAACATAATCATGTATATTAGAGCAAATGTCTTCACTGTAACGTAGTGATGTTAGTCGTGAAATATAGATGTGCCGATGTGTATGTGCCCTGTTATTGGAATGGTATGAAGCCTTTGTGTTCTGTACATGCTGTAAATAAACTTTTTCTAAGCAGAAAGCGTTCATTCGACAAGACCAGTGGTGGTACCACATTGCACGACCGGTCTTTAGACATCACCAAGCATCAAGAGCGGATGGCCACACAGTTTGTACCTGCACGGGGTGGATTTCTACGCTCTACAATCCATATCCATGATCGGCGACCTGTGCCGTGGCTTGCTGGGACAATGGTACTGCAGCCTTTAATGGACTTCTTGGAGCACCACTGCTGCCAGGGCCAGTACTTCTTTCCGATCCGCGCTGGATTCCAGGCAACCATTGATTTTCTTCTTGACAACCATTGGGTAGCTTTTCCCAGCGTGTCACAAGAACACCGAGCGCGAAGCCACCTCGAACGAGCAGCTGGCTGCACTCGGCATCACAGCGGAATGCCTGCTGCTACTCATGGGTGCTGGGAAGGCGGTGCCTTGGAAGTCTTCTGAAGTCCGCATGTCTGCGTGCTGCGTGACCCGGTTACAGTAATTCCACACCGTGAAGAACACATACATGATGGAGCCACGCAGTGAAGCCATGACCGACATGACACACTTGCGTCGTCTCAGTGGTTTAAGCGATCTCCACTGTAATTCACCGACATGCAAGTTGCAGTGAGTTGAGGGCGCGGATCTACGAAATGTACGGACATTAAAATAGCCTATTCAAGTTAATTTGAATAAACGCGTATCAGTGTCATGCATTGCTTCTCATTTTCCTTACCATGCACGTCGTCGGCCTGCGTACATTGTTACCATAGAAGCGTATTTTTCATGCATGTTTCGCGCGTTTAGTCGGAAGGTGGTTTACACTTTTTGGTGTTCACGTTGTAATTTTCACTGGAAATAGCTATAATGCACTGGTGGTTCGAGTAGGCCCTGACAGCCACAAATGCGAGGTAAATGACAAAACAGAGGCAAACTTGTGCTGTAACCAAGCGCTCGCACCCGTGATATATCTACGGGCATGTCGCCATTGGCGTAAGTCTTTCATCGTTTCGGGGTCTTCGGTTCGCCGCCGTCTTTTCGCAGCCATTTTCGGGTTCTTGTTGCTCGTCAATTAACTCCAGTGCATACACACAGTGGGCAACTTACCAAGATTTGCGTGTCTTCAATTAGGTATTATGAAGGTTTAGTGTATAGGAGGTTAAATATAAATTTTAAACATGGCGTGAGATATTGGGGTACTCAATCGAATTTATATATCTATTTAAAACCCAAAACATGTTCTCTGTCTTTTTTTAGATAACTGTTGACATCTTCATTTTTACTGAGTAGTGGATTTTTGTTGGATATACGACGAGGATAGTTTTTCGGTAGACAACAGAGGCACATATATACACCCGTTCTTTGGTGGTTCTTCGAGGACGCTTTGCTAAGCGCCAGATGCAGTGGACATCTGCCACGTTGTGTAAGAGAGCCCGAAGCATTTCACTGCCTCGCGGGCCTTCTGAGCAGCCTGAAGTTCGTCTAGTGAAGAACTTCTTAGCACTTTGGTCCACTGTTCTTTCAGCCTAATGCGTAAAAATCAATTACGTCTAGCTGAAGCAGCTTCGCTATTAAAAAACATACATTAATGCTACTTTCATTTTTCATGCAGCACTAATGACAAGTATTTATTACGCAGGGTACGTGTGTCATCTTCATTTAGTGTATGCGCAAAGTTGTAGCACTAATTTTTTTATTAAGGAAGAGCTCATTATATTACCAAACTCTAGATGTCACCTGTGATGAAATTTTCAAATGCTTGTACGTATGTCCTGCTTCTGTTATATATAAAAGGTCAATGAACTTTGTATACGATTGCAAATACTCTTTCGAACAGCCTCCAAGACTTCTTACCTCTGGGCTTATGGCTACATTCTGACGTGGTCCAGTAGTACTCTGCGCTTACAATTTGTATTTTAGCCCAAGAAGCTTACTTTACAGCGAGTGTATTTTTTTTTTCTTTTTTCGACGCCGTGAAACGTAATCAAATATTTCGTTATATTTTGTTCTTTCTTTTTTTTCTTGATCATATTCTGTCCTCCCTACAAATATTTAGTGCGTGATATAGACATCCTGGTGTAGTGGCGCTGAACGATATTGATGGGAGACTAACACCATTTGAAAATGGGACAATTATCTCACAAACTTTCCGCTGCCTCATGGTGGCACAATCTCGAAACGGCAGCAAGGGGAAAGTTGAGGGGGTGTTATACTCCCTGAAACGTTTTACGGGAAGAGCTCGTCTCGCAGAAAGTTTGGGATCGGTGCCGGCCTCGGCGTCGGCACCGATACGAGGCGTCAAAAGATGTGAATGTAACAATGACTAGGTGTTTTAAAGGTCCCCCCATTAAGAAAGCGCACAGTTATATTTATCCCACCACTGTACCAGCGCCTACTGCTGCCAAGGGAAATGACGGACCCTTGGCGTACCTTTGGCTAACAAGCTGTACTTGTTTGTGTACAGCAAGATTCGTTCAAGAAGTCATTACGCGGTGAAGATGCGCCTAGAACGGGCGTTTGGGTTGCAGCAGACACATTAGCAGTATCCAGGCCTACCATAATCGCGAGCACCAGTGCTTCATGTCAGCTTATCGCTTTTGGTGTTGCTAATACTTATGTTGCTATTGGCATCGTTGCGCCAGTGCGAACAACTGCTTATACTACTTGTGCGGCTACTTAAAGTATGTTTGTGCATGCAGCATTTACACATATATTTAGTGGGACTTCATAACATTTCACTAAATAAAAAATTACAACATGGTCCCCTTGCTCCCACATTCTTCGCGTAACGTCGATTTTCCAATTACTTGTGTTCTGTCAAATTTTTCATTACAATTTAGGATGTCTTTCAAAGCTCTTCATACACTACGTGATAATATAGGATGTTTGGTATACAATTTACGTTTTATCTCTACTCTATCTTTATTTTTTTCTCTTTCTGCATCTAAATATTCGATTGCACTTTAGAAGATTGACAAGAATGTAGTTGGTGGGTGGCAGTGTTATAAACATCAGAATCGTAGTCAACGTTATTTTATAATTATCCTAACCTGATGCTGATGTGTATTTCTTCGGGGTTCATGCTCCCTCACAAAGGTAAAAGGCCGATGAACAGGCCTGTCGCAATTTTTCAAAAGTGTTCCTTGCCATGTCAAAAATTGGCTCTAAGCAATTTCACCAGGCTAATAGGAGGCATCCTTTCCCTATGGTCTTTTAATTGTCTGGCATTATGCCAATATGTTTCTGTTCGTTCTTTTTGCAGCCGTACTACGAAACCCCCAGGAGGCTGTTCATTTGACAGTGCACACTTCACTCACAAAGTCGCACAATAAACGGAGACCGGGCTCGAGAAGTATCAGACAAATTATAACTGCATGGCTGTGTTCACCGGTGGACACCCAAGGTCGTAATAAACAATCACATTTCTGGGTTGCTGACCAAAATGTTTGGCATCTTTGCAAAAAAATTATTTTACATTTAGTTACGATGTTGGAGGCATCAGTGTTCTAGCAGCCTATATTTGGCACCTGCAATGCTCCCCTTAATGCCTAATACACTTTCTCCAAAAATAAACATTTATTATTTAGTTAATTCTATGTTTATACATTTACACGTCCCTTTCGGTATTTATTCATTTATTAAGTGTAACGGTATAGTAACAATATTGTAGTTAACAAATTTTTTCAGTTTATCATGATTCCTTTCTATGAATTTTTTTTTGAAATTGTGGCTGCCGTGGCTGCATTTTAGATAGAGGAAGAATACTTGAGGCCCATGTACTTCGATTTAGGCGCAGCTTAAAAATCCAGATGCTCGTCATTTCCGGAGCTCTTATATATACGGTGCCTCTTACAATCATTTCATCATCTTTGGACGTTATACCCCAAGAACAGTATTTCAGTTATCATACTAGTTATCGACCTTTCTTCAGTATCATTACGCCGTCATCATTAACGCCGTCATCGTTGTCGTTAAAGAGTCATTCATCATCGAGCGGCGCGGCGCTTTCGCATCTTCATTTTTCTTCGATTACTCACGAGGGCCGATAACCCACGCTCACTAGGACTACCAGGAGCCATCGTGGGCGAGCTATCGTTCCAAATCGAGGATCCCTACACCGTCGGTAGAAAACGCCCCTTCGACAAGACCGGCCGTGGTACCGCATTCAGCAACCGGTATTTGGCGATCACTAAGCACCAAGAGCTGATGGCCTCCAAACTTGGAACTTCGCTGGGAAGATTTTTACGCTCCGCAAGCCATGTCCACGATCGAAGCCTTCTTCCGTGGCTTCCTTGGACAGCAGTCCACGAGCCTTCAATGGACCACCACTGCTGCCTGGGCCAGCACTTACATTCGATCCATGCTGCCTTCCGAACACTGACTGATTTTCTTCTTGACAACCGCGAGATGGCTTCGGAGTTCTCAGCGTGCCGCATCAACGCCGAGCACGAGGCGACCTCGGAAGAGCCGCTCGCAGCGCTCGCCATCTTACCACTGTGTCCGCTGTTACTGCGGCCCGGTGAAAACGCGGCGTCCTGGCGTCCGTGTCTGCGGGCTGCGTGACCCGCGATGTCCGCATGTCTGCGTGCTGCGTGACCCGGTTCGAGGTGTTGTACGCCGCGGAGAACACTTACGTGACGGCGTCACGCGCCGGCAACCTGACCGATACGGCACGCCCGCGTGGTCTCTGCGGTGGAAGCAAGCGCCGCCGCACTTCGCCGACATGCAAGTGGCAAATATTTGCGGGCGTAGATCCTCTATATGTACGGATTGTAGTATAGCCCACAAGGCTTATTTTGAATAAAAGTCTGTAAGCGTCATCCCCTGGCTCTCATTTTCCCCAACAAGCAAGCCATGCGACTGTGTAAAGTATAATCGATAGAGCAATTTCGTCGAGTGCGTTTTAGACGTTTAGTCGAAATCTGGTTCATGTCATTTTGTGTCTGCGTTGTACCTTTCGCCGGCAATCCCTCTTACGCTCTTGTGGTTCCAGTTTAACCATAGACAGTCAGACGCGAGGCCTTCCATCGCATCGGGGTCGTCTTACCGCGTTCGCTTTGCTACCACTTTTTTGACGAACTGTTGCTTTTTCTTTCACTTTCAGTGCAAGCGTCGTGAGTAGTGAGTAGTTTGTCTGCTTCGTGCCCGTTTACTATAGTCTACGGCCACACAAAACCACTATTCAGCAATCCCCAAGCTTCCGAGTGTGTAATTACGCAACTTAGAACTATTCCGAACAAGTCTCTGCATCTCACAACCCACATCCACCTTCCGGACGTGCTCAGCCTCTTGCCAAGATTCCATTGAGAAACGAGCCTATAGTCTTTGATGGTGCTCGGAGAACACGATAGCCATGATCAACACTCTCTGTCGAACCGCCCAGCACTTCCGACGACGATGACGCCTTTTGTTGAAAACGGCGACATGGCATTGAAATTCCCGGCGTTCATCATTCAGTGAGAAGCTACCATGGACGAGCTGGTGGCGGATTTTGCCGTGTTATCATACAATCAGCCCCTACTGCCCCGCTTCGGTGGTCTAGTGGCTAAGGTCGCGGGTTCGAATCCCGGCGGCGGCAGCTGCATTTCCGATGGAGCCAGAAATGTTGTAGGCCCGTGTGCTCAGATTAAGGTGCACGTTAAAGAACCCCAGGTGGTCTAAATTTCCGGAGCCCTCCACTACGGCGTCTCTCATAATTATATGATGGCTTTGGGACGTTAAACCCCACATACCAATCAAACCAGCCCCTACTGAAGCCAGGTGGGAGGGCGGAGTCCCATCGTATCTTTAGCTAACGCGCTGTAGTCATCTGCGTGTTGCGTGACCCATTCAAGGAGTTGTTCTATTCCGAAGGTGCACCTTGACTGGATAATTGGCCAGCAGCATCTACTTTTCCGCAACAGAGATCCGTCATTGGATCCTTGTGTTGCTTTACGGCGTCTTTCAAGCACCCGAGGTGTTGTGGAAAAGGAAGGATTTGCTTAACTCTCAAGAAAACACAAGCCACACAGGCTACGAACGCCACCCAGGCTACTTAACTCAACACAGCCCACATTGCACGAATGTCTCTCCTCAACGTCGGCGTCTTTCTTCACTGTCTAAGGAAGGTCACGCACATTTCCAACATTTGGCCATCCTGCAACGCCTAACGTCCTCGTTAAGACTGTCCCGAGAATTTCTCTCCTGACTTCACATACAGTCGTTCAGTCATCCTCCTATATTAAATACTTGATAAATGACCCACGAAGGAAACAAGATAAAAAAGAAGCAGAAACAACACAAGAAAGCAGCTACACCTATATACTGGAAGGTCAACTTCTTCATGGCACGCAGAACTTCGCCCGTTCATATCCTGAAACATTCAAGGAAATGTTGGACTTCCGGCCACCTTGACTGGCTTGACTTGAGGAAAGCCATAACATGCACGATGTCAGTGTCCTCATTTCCAGACTTCAGCTTCGATGCTTGGTTGGCTGGCTTAGCATCCGGCTTTTGACCCGTCTGCGGTGAAACTTTCTTCGAATTTGCTCTGGAATTTGCCAGCTCCTTGGTGTCGCATGGTTCTCTTGACTTCAGCTCGTTATCTTCCTTCAGCTTGGCCCGGGGCTCTTTGTTCTCCTTTCATTCTGTCTGTTGGCCCCATATCTACATGTTCCACTGCAAATGTCGTCTAAATACGACAGTCTTGCGTCTGGAGAAAGTGAAAAAAAAAACGTTTATTTGATGTTCTTCGTGAGAAAATCGGTGAGATGTATTCTGGAGGCGCTGCGTTAGAGAGTTTCAATCCGTGCAGCGAAAGCGAACGAGCGCATTGATGCACGTTAGACAACAGCGCTATCTGGCAGTTTTCTTCGAAAACGAAGGAAGGCGTGCGCTCCTGTTTCGGAGGTCATAAGGTGTAGAACGCAAAGCAACGGGAATGTTCCACAACAGTGTCCTCTTAGCAAAGCGTTGGAAACACTTGCCTTTTTGAGCGCAGCGTTGCGTTGTCAGCGCAGTGGGACAAACGCTACCGAATTACTTATGTACACCTTGCGTTCACGGAGGAAACACAGAGTTCCCTCTGTGACCATACACGAAAATAGTTTACCTATCTAGGATTTGCATGACGTGCGTGCTTTCCTGATGTTGCCAAGGTCTTCTTGATATGACTCGTCACGATTTTTTCTCCACCCCCTTTGCTCTCCCTCGCTTTCTTTTATTCTTTCCTTTATATATTGTATTGGTCTTCCAATAAGCATTTAGTTGATAGTCTGCGCTTGTCTGTCCTTTTTCTCTACTTCGTGTTTCCGTCTGGTTTTTTGCGCAGTACACTAATGAGTCAGTTTCAACTTGCCCATCTAGCCATTCGTCTGATGTATGCCTTCCCTAGTGCAAACACACACATACAGATAATTGAAGTGCTGTTATGGTGCCTCAGATATGCGCAATAATTGATTTTTAACTCACAATTGCACACAAGTATCAAAGCTTAAACTTTGAGCAATATTGGTGGGTGCTGTGGATGGGGTTGGCCGTTTGGGATATCGTTCACAGCCGGTATTGTTACGATAGACAAACAGACTAATGTACACACACACACAAACACACACACACACACACACACACACACACACACACGCAGCACACACACACACACACACACACAGACCAAATTTTTGCGTCGAAGTACCCCAAGAAAGACTATTCTCTTTAAATCATCGGATGGTTAAGCCCCTTCAGCGGAAATGAAACCAAAACGATGTCACGAAGATGTCAACGACCGCGCTGTGACGCCTCCATGTACTCGGTGAGTGTCCCGTTTGCTTCAGCGCCACCAGTGTTATCAGCAACAGTGTGGACACGTCGGCGCCCACAGCTAGCAGATGTATGTTTCAACGTGCTCCGCGTAGGTGGTCGATTCGCAGCGCTCGCCTCGCTTATCTCGCCCAGAACACCGATCGATCGGTGCGCCGCACCAGGCAGTGTAGCAGTGCCGCAGCCGCTGGCTAAAAAACAGGTTGTTTTTTCATTCAGCCCGTGGCCGCGCTCAGGAGCGCTTCTGGTCTAGAATTTGTTTATTTACTTTTTTCTGACGTAGAGCAATACGTGCGGGCAGTATTCGCGGCGCTTGGCTGACGTTGACCAGCAACCTTCGTGAAAAAGGCAAGAAAAGATAGCGAAACAAACAGTGGTGTGTATCTCGGCAGTTAGAAATTACAATCACCAGATTACGATGCAGAATTCCGCATCTGAATTACTACCTACATAAAGCTGGACTAACAGCATCTCTGTTGTGTCTCTTTTGCAAGGAATCAGAATCAATAGATCATTTCTTTTTATCCTGTCAACGTTATGCTTATCAATGGAAAAGATACCTGGTCGAACCAATTGAGAAGCTAGGTTTCAAAATAAACGTGGAACTAATGTTATCCTTCGGAGGGATTACATTAGGTTATAGCCACAGGGAGGTTTTCTCTGCTGTGTGCGAGTACATAAGGGCAACAAAGAGATTACCCTGTTAGCCTATTGTTATTATTTACGGCTACGAGACTACCTGAATGCCTTAATTAGCACACTTGATGATCCTGCCGCCCGGTTCTTGGCCGATCCCCCTTTGTGGGCGAGTGCACGCAAAGCTGAAGGTTCATCATCATCATCATCATCATCACTCGCTGAAACCGGCATGTGCATGTTCATCTACTGTCAAATGCTTCGGCGAGTCTTTTAGGGGCACAGCCCTTTACGCCGTAGATCGTATGTCCCGCGTCGTCGTAGTAGCCAATTGCATTGCATTGCATGTCAATAAAACATGGTCACAGCGTATACACGGAGTAAATGATGATGGGTGGGGCTAAGCATCCATCAGTCCGTCTGCGCTTCCGTATGGACGTTCGTCCACCCGTCTGTCCATGCGTCCGTTCATTCGTCCGTGCGTACGTCCATCTATCCATGCGTGCATCCGTACGTCCGCTTCACCCCTCACGTCATCATTCACCTCAAGTACATGCTGTGTCTTTTTTTCATTATTCTAAAATTTAGAATCTCCGCTGGTCACCGACCATACCGGAGGAGACGAAAATCGTATTCTGAATGTTTGTGTTTAAGGCACCGCAAAGCCGGTTTTTCCATGCTAATTCGTTTCTCTATTACAAAATGAAAAAGTTTTACCGCTAAGGGGGAAACTCTTTAAGCAAAATAGTGAAATAACAAGAACTTTCTGCTGCGTTGTGTGACAGTTCACAGACATTTGAATTATGTTCGTTAACCAACAACCTCGGCCAGTACTAGCTGATACTAGCACTGATCAGTTAGCTATAGCCATCTTTTAAACATATATTTATCCAGCTGTCACAAGTCCCATTAATTAGGGAGGTGATCGCCGGGCTAATTCCAAGGGTCGAAGTATCGGCCCCCCGAACCGCACCACGAAAGCGTGAACAATTTAGAAGTGGTCCTTTTTGGCGCGCCAGCGGATGCCGGCTGTGGCCCAAAGAGCAAGTCAGAGCCGAGAGTTGATAAACAAACAAAATTATATTCTCAATAATGCAGATCGAAAACAATACACAAGAATGCACACTCCACAATAGTTGCATACAATATGTCACCAATCAAACAACGTACTACACAGTACAATCAGCCACACTCGAAACAACGGACAAAGACAACAATACGCACTACAATGCAGTCGCATGCATTGAACAACCAAGACACTTAAAGACTAAAGAGATAGAAAACCTATTCAGTCCAAAGTTCTTGGAACAAAAGTCTAGATGATACTCTTCCGAGAATCACTCACTCAAAGTCCAGCGTTGTTGTCGTTCCGCTGCCCTCGAAGTTTCTCTTCCAGGAAACCTCGCCGAAGCTTCTCTTCCAGGAAAACCTCGCGTCTACAATTGGCCACTCTCCAAGCTTCAAACTTCTTCGCCGGAAACACGTCGGCTTCTCACACGCAGCCGTTGCCACGCGTCTTCGCTCGATAGCGGTAAACACACGCTCTTGCCTGTAGCTCGAGCCTTCACCCCTCAGGTGGAAATCTTCTTCTTCTCCGCTTTGTCTCTACGGACAAAACCTTCGCCGACTACACGGCGGTATACCCTACGCGCTCTGGCGCTAACTTCCGTCTTCTCCTTCAAAGTTTCTCTTCCAGGAAACCTCACGTCTTCTCCTGCTTTGTCCCTACGGACAAAACCTTCGCCGACTACACGGCGGAATCCTACGCACTCTGGCGCTAACTTCCGTCTTCTCCTGCTCTCTCGTCTCGGCTGCTCGATTAAATACCTTCCGCGCGAGATTCCAGAAGGTTCTCGTCATTTCGTCGGGGCGATACGCAGCGAAGGCTGGGGAAAGGGCGAGACGGTTGGAACGCCCTCCGCGGCGGATGCCTCAACTCGGTATGACCACGGCTCTTTCCATCTAGAAAAATCGAGTGCTTGCTCGGCCGCCGTTGTGGGGTAAGGAGGTTCGTCGGCGAAGCCACGCTTCCGCGGGAAGAGGAAGCGTGCCCGGGGAGCTTGTTTTCTTTTTTTTTTATCGTTGACCTCGCGGCGTCACTCCGGCATTTCGTCGCGAGGAGTGGGCCGCGCTCTTTTTGAGCGCTCGTTCTGTGACACCAGCTCTAGACATTAGCTGATATTTAGTCAATAGTAGAGCCAGCGTTACCATTCACCCAATAATAATCAATGATAACCATCACTGAGCTAGCACTAGTGCTAATCAGCCACTATTTAGCCACCATTAGCGAGCACTGCTCGCCAACCCTAACCGCCATAAGCCGTAATTCAGCCAATACAAGTCGACAGTGGGGTGATTTACGCAATGTTACTCGAATTACACGCTCATGCATTTCCGTGGACATTAAGTTAGCTGGCAGCAGCCTTCGTTTTCGCAACACCACGAGATTATTAACCACGCGCTAAGTTCAGCTGGAAGAATTTAAGCCGATTCTCTATAGACCGTATGGTATAAGTACGCAATTTATTACTGTAAACTATAAAGCTGTAAGAGTTCTCCGCGATGCGCTATTTTCAGGATCAGCCCATTTATATAACACGCAAGGCATTACATCACGGTGAACTACGAAGGAAGGCATGTCAGTGCCCGAGAACGGTTAGGCATTGAAGTCTCAAAACCACGTAATCGACGAGGCTTAATCGACGAGGACAGCATTTAGTTAGCTGTCCTCAAACTGCGTGCACGTGATCCAGGAAGGCTCACTCACAAACTAAGAAAGCATATAAAGTCATTACAAGAACAGTAAAACAAGTATGAGTGCTGTACTGTCTTCCAACCATAAATTTCCATAACCGTACAGTTTTCGTGAGTTGAACCACGTTATTTTTTTTCATCTCGCGGTTACCCTTATTGATTTCCTGAGATCAATGAACTGCGACATGTCGCTACAAATCTGTCCGTGTAATGTAAATGTAAGTTCTCGAGTCAAATTTATGATTACATGACAAGAAGTGATCATGCTGGAAACAAAAATACGTGTACTATTTATACCTAAGTTTTCCGCTTTAAGCTATGAGTACAGTACAAATAAACACAGTTAAACAATGCATAGATAAACGTATAGAAGAGTAAACAACCGCAAAAGTACGAGCAAGACGTTTCTCTGAGCGTGTTAGGCTAGCATAGCACGCGTCGTCTTTTATCGTAATGTTATCTCGGCGCGAATGCAAGCGCCGCAAGCGCGCTTACAGAAACCCAAGTATAGCATTGTTTCATATTTATAATCTATTTCAATAACGGACAGTTGTCTATACGTCGAAGGAATACATATCGTTAACCCTATACACGAGGCAACCACAGAAAATAAAATGGTACACTAGATAAACTTCTGAACAAGTGGATTATATACGGCACACGCAGTCCCTTATCGTAATCTCGTTATCGTGGGAAAGAAGGTCCAGCTGCTTATCTCCATGAACGGTACAGCAAAACAACACACACAGGTTGCCCAACAGAGCCGTCCTCTGCCTCAATATACTATTCAACAAATAACATGGTTCTGCACTTTTTGCAAGTACAAAACACGCCTTATTCAGACGTTTGCGGCCGTAGAGCCACAGTCATATCGATGATTTTACGTGCCAAAACCAAGATGCGATTTTCGGGCACGCCGTGTTGGACACCTGTAGAAGTTTAGACAGCCCGATGCCCTCTATCGTGTAGTGGTATCGCCTAGTACATGCGTGGGTCTCTAACAGTTTGTCTTCATGAAAATGCTACCGCCGTAGCCGGAATGCAATCTGCTACTTTCGGTTCAGCAGCCGAGCACCGTAACGACTGAACCATCAAGGCGAAGAGCCATAGAACCATTGCTTTATAGCTCAGGAGACAAAACACATAACTGGAAATCTTAGAACTATTCTCACGCTTCGTATGATTCGCGCAGTGCAACGTCTGAACCACTCCGTCGCGTGGCACAAAAAAAGTAAACTAAGTTGATGCACAGCTCGCATCACTATTTGTACATGCCTGCTTCGTGCATAGCGTGTTACAAAGTACTAATAAATGTCTGCAGAGCACTGCGTTAGTCGAGCCAATTTTCAGTTGCATCGACAGCTGGGACATTATAACACAGCCTAGTTTCTCCTTCAGGTCGCGCTAGGTGTGTTTGCTGCGTGTATTATTTGCTTGAATTAAAATTCTCCAAAACATCCATCACGGTTTTCGTAATAAAAAATAAATTGCGAAGCGATCACGATAAAACAACCTCAGATATCATGATGAATGAAGCAGGCCTGGCTATAAACCATGCTTTGCAATAGCGTGATACATAGGTGTAAGTATATACTCAACAACGCAAGGTGGCGACCTGTAACACCTGCAAGAAGACATGAGTCAATAAATTGAGATTGTCAATTATTAGAAAACAAGTAAGGTCATACATACGAGGATGTGATACGTGTTAAATCATATGAACATTTTCGCTCCAAATAAGAAAGGTTACAGCACATCACTATAACAATGTGGGCTCAAGAAAGTTTTCTGCACATAAAAAGAATGTCAAATGAACACAGCATATAGTTTGCATTGAAACCCATCTTTCAAGATCCAGTTGAAGCCAATATCTGCATGTGTCTTCAACACTGTGCTATGAGAGGGCGCTCAAGAAATAAAACCCATCCGCACTGCGTGTAACTGTTAGGCAGTTTCCGCTGCCACGCTCTAAGCGCACTCGAGGGCAACCTTTTACACTGCGGCTATATCTAATAGTCACCTGCTCAACATGGCCATATTCAAAACTATCAATATAAACTATGGCATAAACATCCAATGTTACAAATGTGATCACTTAATCTTTTTAGAAAGTATGCCATGGAGCCACGCTGTGTAACACACGGACTGTACCAAAGAACGAACGTGGTACTTAGAGACGCTACACAACGATTCACTTCGAGATGAATTCAGAGCTGTCCAGAGGGCCATGATGTGGCAGCAAGGCTTAACATGTACCTGTCCCAAAGTGGGAGCGGCCGCATGAGCCCTTGGCTTCAGGACCCAATAAAATTTTACCGTGTCATACCATACCATGCCATACCATTCCATACCATAACATAACATAACACGACATAATCTACGATGCCCTTTATTGAAATTCGAAAGCAACTAATCTAAGTGATTCTTTAGGGAAACGCTGTGTTTTGAAAGTATATTGTGCGGAGAAAGTGACCCAGCAGTGACGATGAGATGCTATTTCTGCAGCTATAAGTTGATGTATGGTTCAGCGTCCAGCCATGTGGATTCTGAGGTTGTTTTTTTTTTTAGACTTGTATTTCACTATCCTGTTTCCCTCCTACTGCTTCGTACCCTCCTTACATGTAGGGTAGCAGTCCGGACATAGTTTAGCTGATCTTCTTGCTTTTGTTGTGCTCCTCACTTTATCTGCTCACACTATTGCAAGTTTGTTTGTTTTTTTCTAGTTCGTTGATTCGTTTTCCCAATTTTATCATGGTTTATAGACGTAATACCCTAGATCTTAATATTTCCCAACTCTTTAATTAACAGAGTGCCATTCCTGAAATTTCGAGTCTTTGCTTTTGGTAAATGTTATCTATTCATAACCAACGCGATCGATCATTTTTGCTTAATCTCGGCGTCTAATTTATATATCGCTCTAGGCATTTACTACCCTGAAGGTGACTACGTATGCTTCGGTGTGTTCTTTCATTTTCGTACAGGCTCTTGCAAATGCACAAAAGTATAACCCTTCCTCTGTGCCTGGTCGGAAATGAAGTTCACGACAACTGTCTCCTAGCTCGATTCAATCCGGCATCGCTCGCATCGCAGCTACCATCTCCGAAATACCAACGTTTTCCAAATTAAGAGCATACGGTCACCGAGAAATTCCCGCTTGTGGTTCTATTTAAATGTCCGGCACACCGACGGTACCCTTCGTAAAACGGGAACATATATCGAAGAGTAGACTTTTTCTGGCTGCATGCGCTATAGCTTGGAACGTGGAGAAGGGAGCCCGTAATAGTTGTGCCGCGTTAGTGACTAAGATAACGTATAAGACTGTATCATCTGAATTAAAAGCTTTCGATATCTCATATGTCTATGCACCTGGTCAAAAACAAGTAGCGTGGTATCTTTGAGCATTTTTAATTATTGTCAAAAAAGCGCAAGCGAAAGAAAAATAGTATAAAGTTTTCACAACATTGCGACATTACAGCTGTTTAACTGTTGTGTTATACGCTTGAGTTGCGCTTTCTACGCACTAGTTAAAACTAGTCAGAATTTGTTGGCGTCTGCCGAAGAACTCAGGTTTCCGCTCCCAGGGTAGATGGCGACATATTTTTGCTAGGCATACTTACCATAGTGCCACGTTTTGTACAATCAAATTCTACTGGTAACAGCACAGGCGGCTAAGCGGCTACCATTCAGATGCATACAAAGTAAATAAGCGTGAATTAGTGTTTGACGCACTTCTGTCAGAAAAAAAATTACAATTGCACTGACTAACTCACTGACCCACTCACTCACTCACTCGCTGGAACAGTCATCTACCCCAGCCTTCTCACTTATACGCGCGTGCTCATACTATGTTGAAAAAAGGACGCCAGATTTTTCTCGAGGAAAGTTCATGGTCGAGAGTACCACAGAGCGCGTAAAGGCCACGTAAAGTACGTAGATGCATCTGAATCAAACGGCGTCCATGGCGCCCTCTCGAGGCCTGCGAAACACTGTGATAACGTCGGCCCAAAATGATGCCACTGCTCACCCGGTTTATAGGGCTTGGAGTGAGTTCAATACAGGCGATGCCCACTCAAGAGATTGGACTCATATTTTCACCACGATGAAGTACTTGTTTTTCTCCTGAGCAAAACGTCCACATTGACGATCCCCAGAAAATCGGGACGGGTGCGCAACGCGATATTGAATGTCCAACCCACGAAATTTGGGTAGGTAGGAAAAACTCTACGCTTACTACACGCTCGTAGATGAAAGCAAATACGCAACAAAATCAGGCAAAAGGACGAAGGCAAAAGAATTGATTATGAATAATAAAACATACCAAAATATTCTAAAATACAAGCCTGTATTGCGACGTAAACCCTCATGATAGCGTACGAGAACGCTTGCAGGCAACGCAATTAGGAAAAAACCTAAGAGAGCTGGAAAAACTCGACTGCGCACAATATAAGATAATTGCCTCACAGTGTAGCCTATAACCTGGTACTATATACCGGTCTTACTTAGAATATAAATCAATCTTCCCACCAGTGCGGTGAAGACTGGGGAAGCAGCGTAGGTAATGGCCTTCCCTTTCTCCATTTTCTCATCTTCCCTTTCGCTTTTTTTTCGTCTCTTTACTGTACTATACAGCACAACACATGCTATGATTATCCTCTCCCCTTCTGATTTTCCTTCTCTTCCTCCTCACTTCGCTTTTGCAGAAACAGGACGCGAGAAGCAGCAATCTTGCGATATTGTATAGCACATATTCTACAGTAAATGTGATAAAAGTCTACAGTTATATGACAGGCGCATGTTGCCTGCAGCACTGATGAAACTCTGTGATGGGCGTTCAAAGCATCACGAGTTTCATACCTTGGCATCATATCTCTCTTGACAATTTTCATGCAGTCCGAAATCCTCTTCAGTTAACCTCCCTCCCTCTCC